>JAGTTH010005039.1:0-21147 GCA_022606485.1 Agraylea sexmaculata | reverse complement strand
GAAAAACATAAATGTCGGAAGGATCCAAAAAAAAATTGTTGTACCTAGAAGTGGTGAAAACTGCCATAAATATAAAAGTCTTTAGGAAAGTATGCATTATTTTAAATAATTTACAAACGTTTTTCTTAATTCTAAATGGATCTTTATTACAATTTATATTTACATGAATTAATATTATTATGAAAATATCCAATACATCTGTAGGCCAATTTTTAATAATAATATTGAAATATTTTATCCAAACGATAAATTATTATACTGTTTATGTCCTTTATGTGGTCATGGGTTCAAATCCCAATCAAGTCAAGAATTTTTAAATTGATTTGATCGGTTATTACGATTGGGAGATCGGAAATAATATTAATAAAATCCCGATCGACCGTCTTGATCCAGGTTTACTCTGATTTTCCTGTATTTTAAGGTAAATACTGAGGCGATTATTAACAGAGCCGCTCTGTCGGTGACCTGTGTAACTAGTAATCTTAAGATCACCGACAGACAATTAACACGTTGTTGTGTATAAAAACCCCCTCAAAAAAAGCTCTATCAGAGATGTAGTATATGTGAGAGAGAAAGAGTATATATATATATATATATATATATATATATATATATATATATATATATATCACCAAATAACAACATCTTAATGTAAATCATATATATTATAATTCGCCTATAATTACAAAGCTTCGGAAATACTAAAGCAAAATAATTGCTCAAGTTGTGACATTAAATCGTAATTAATCGTTATACGGAGCAGGAAGCTTGAAATATTGTATTTGTCTGAAGTAAGTTTATAATCGAGTTTTTTTTGTTTGAGGAGTAAATAATTTCGTAGTTCCTTCTAAATTTGTTATCCACACTTTGTATCGCAAAAAAAGCTTGTCACATGCCTGAATTCCAATCACGCGTCAATTTAACAAAACCTCTTTGACAATAAAGAAACAGCCTTGATCAAAGCCGACCCAAAATCCCACTGAACTGCCTGAAATTTCAATAATAAAAATCAAGTGGTATGGTTACGGAAACATGCTGTAAAAATTTCATTAAATTAATGATGAGATTTTCGGAACAGGACATCAATTTTCGTTAAGCCACTTTTTAGTGTCTGCTATCCGAAAGCATTATTTAGTTTTTTTCCATTTCTTTCATCTCACAGTTAATTAAGCAGATTTGTTCTCACTTCAGCCACCTGATGAATTTGGTAGACTAATTACTAATTGTATTTTTAAAACTGTGTATTTTTGTGTATCATATAAAATTGTATTTATTATCTTTGAGTGCCGGTTTCAGATTTTGAGAATCCCTATTCAGAGTAATATTTATTTTGTATAATGTGAATTCAAGGAATTTCGTCATTGTAAGAGATTTTTTTTAAATTCATTATTATTGAATATACATTCACGGCTACGACAGGGGAATTTATTTATATCTCATATATATATTTTTTTATTTATTATTATATAATTTCAGCAATAAACTATGAATTTTCAAAATACTCAATTACACCACTATTACATTGATAGACAAAAATAATTATCTAAAGAATATTCTTATAAATATCTCAAGCATTGTTCAAAAAAAAATAAGTCGATGTCTTGCGTTAGTTTCGATATAAGTAACAGTAAAATATTAGAAAATCTACAAACTATCTAATATATGAAATCACTTATCATATTAAACCTGTGGTAAAGGTTTATTAATTATAATTGGTCAAACCATAGATAATCCAATTTTTTAGTTATATGATTTTTATTGATGATTTAGATGACTGAAAAAATGTTTATATTTTTCTTTGTTTATTAATATATTGTATTCCGCCAGTGAATTTTTTACCTCAAATTTGTACAAATAAATGGTAATAAACTTATAATTAAGGACTAATAACAATTCTGTAATATATTTTTCCTAAATGCAATGCTTTATAATACAAATAAATATTCATATGAGTATTAAGTGCTCTCTGTAATTTTATTTGTTATGGGAAATAATCTAATCACAGTCTGTAATTTTATGCTACAATAAACTCAATTTCCTCCGAGTAAATGTGAGATCTTTATTATTACACTGTATTCCCAAATCGGAAATAAGAGAATGTCTCTCAAGATGAATACGTTTTCCTATGCGAACATTGAATATTTTAAAAGGATTATACAATATAAATATAACAACATGAAGTAAATTCCTCCTCAACTATGTAAACGCTGTTTCCTAGTATTATTTCATATTCCTAGCATGTTACTTCAATATTCATAAACTGGATAATATCTAAATTCGTCAAACAGAGGAATACATAGTTTGGTATAACTTATTTTTTGTAATAATTTAACTTCTTTAAAACTGATCTCTCGAGGCCTTCGTTCCTTGATAAGGTCAGAAAGAAAAAACTTTATAAATTATTTTTCATCTTGAATTTTTGAAGACACTAGATGTGAAATACTCAATCATAAAAATTCGGGAGACATAATTATATTCAAGCAAGCCTGAAAAAATATCCCCAGACAATACTTTATCAACTAATCTTAATTTAAAAATACATATATATTAAATATTAATTTATAATCTTATATCAATATTACAGACAGACGAGTGCTAAAAAGTTCAATAATCCAGCTATGGAGAATATATTGAATGTAGTATATTTTTTGAAATAAATGCAGAAAAACATTGAAATTTCTCAACGAAAAGATTTCTTAATAGTGGAAAATATGGGCAAATTTCCAAGTAAGTTTCATTTTTCAAAAAGTTTTCAGAGTACACATGTTTGTTTGACAATGAAAAACCGAGTGCTTTGCAGTTTATATAAAATACTCATTATTAAAGCAAACATTCTCATTTCTATTTATTCTGACAATACCTCGATCCCTCTCAAAATGAAAGAACGTGACTTTTACTCCAATAAAACTTACTATTCGTAGAGTTATTCCCCTTTAACGTATGTATGAGTTCCAATATCGAAATAACCAATACTGTAACAAATAGCTTCTCTTGTTCATTCCAATCACAGATTCTATGAGGAAACCGAAATTTACTATGAGGAAACCTTAGCTGTAATATTTTTATTTATTATCATTCACGTGGAAAAGAATATATTTATCAATCGACTGTGAAAGCTGTGAATTCGGAAATGCCTATATTTATTATTTTTAATTACTAATTTAAAATATAAGAACCAATTATATAAATTGCGGTTTCGGTACCTGCGGTTTCGAATAATGTATGGACCAATTCCATAGTCAAATAATTTTAAATTAATTAATATGTTTAATACTTAACATTACCTAATTTTCTCCTTTTATAATAAAAATATATGAATAGATGTTAATTCGATAAATTTTCTTAAAAAAAACTTGCATTTAATTAATTTATTTATTTATTCAAATATACGCATTGCGGCTTTTACATTATATTAATAGGGATTAAAATAAAAAACAAGGTAAAAGAAGAGAGATGTAAATGTTTTTTAAAGTTTTAAATGAGCAACAACTTTTTTTATACGTTAAATTGCATAAACTCCGTAATGACCTCATTAAATCAACGTTGTTAACGCGTTAATGGATTATAAAACAAATGGATATATTTATTTATAAGTTCATTAGTTTAAGACATAAATTATTAATTGTCAAATTTAATATTTTGAAATCGTTGCGATGCGATAAAATATTTAAAGGCGTTTTATTATACAAATGGCATTCTTTACGATTCAAACGGTGCAAATGAATTATGAATGAATCAAATGTCGCATTTATATTCTGCAATAACCAATATATTCCGAATATCCATCATCGCCAGTTGAAATCAGAATAACTGAAAAATATTATGGTAACTGAAGTACTTGAGGCAAATATTTTCATCCACCTGCTTCTTGATAAATTCACCCCAGAAAAAAATTCAGACAGTCGAAGATAACTTTCGAATTGGTAGAATTTCCTCTTCCTTGTATTTTGTATTCGGGATCAAATTGAATGGAAAACTTATTATACCAATCGCCCCTCTCCTGTCTGCTTTAAATCTTCTCGAATATTGTATAAAATTTTTTCTCAGCCTTAAATTTTAATAATAAATTAATTAAATAATTTCACAGCTTGGCTCGATTGTTATTGTTTTTTTAAAACAGTATATTTTATCAATTATTTAAAAAAAATATTCTATGTATATTCATGGGTCATGAGTTCAAATTCCACTCAAGTAAAAAAATGATATTATGACTTATATTATAATGAAATAATATTACAACATCCCGATTGAACCCCCCTTAATTAGAACACTTATTAAGAATTGTACTGGGAAATTTTTTATAATTTTTTTTCTATAAATACAAATCCTGTTCATGTCGAAAAATTTTTATTTCAGCTATTACGACTAGGAGATCGGGAATAATATTAATAAAATCTCTATCGATTCTCTTGATCCAGGTTTACTCTAATTTCCTGTATTGTAAGGTAAATACTTAGGTAATTACTAAGTCCTGTGTTATAATAATAGTAATAGTTAAAATCACCGACAGGCAAAGAATGAACACGTTGTTGTGTGTAAAAAAAACCTTCTCAAAAAGCCCCTCAGGCATGATTAAATAAATAAATATTTAAAAAACTGCAAAACTTCACTGTTTCTAACTTTCAAAGGACTTATTTCAACAAAATGACGTTTTCCATTGTCTCTAGACAGGTTGACAGGATTTTTCTACAATTTTAACATTGTGAAGAATACATATACAAAAAGTGTACAAGACTACCTGATAAAGCCTTCTCGAGGCAAATGTCGTAAAAAAAGTTTTCGCAACACGCTGGATTTAGAAACGGAACAAGTTTCATTGTAAATCTACTCACTTTACGACGCCCCTGTCTACGCTTATATGTTGAACATAATAATAAATTAAAAAGAACCACTCACTTAACCCAAAGTGGTGAAAACATCCAGGTCCTATCTATCAAGTAAATAATACCATAACTTATTGTGTATTAATACTGAAAAAATATCTCCGATGATAAATATTATGAATGGTGAGTTCACAGAGGATCTTAAAATAAACTGTGAATGGATGCCTTTTTTCTGTAATATTGGAGACGCGTTCATACTACAAGAAGTTTTTCAATTGAAACCTAAGATACGACGGAAACATCTTAGTTCCGAGCTTTTAGGATATCCTATTAACAAATATCCAAGTTTATTGTACTTGAAAGTTAAATTTTTTTACTATTTGGCAAAGAATAAATACTCTTGTACAAAAATTTACATTTTTGTAGCTACCTCCAATCTCACCTTAATTATAATATATTATTCATAAATTCTAACGGCACGTGTAAGGGACTTTCATCATTAAAAAAAACTCAAAATAAAATAGCACAATTGCATATTTTTATTTATAATTTGAAATAGTAATATTCGAAGAAGAAAAATAATAAATAATAACAAATCAAAATTGTCAATTTATTATAAACATATATAAATACAAAGTCAAGGGCTGGATTTTTTAAACAGTGGGCTATGCAACTCTCGAGTATTTTTTTTTTTCTTTTGAAAAAAAGGCTCTTTGTAATAATAAATTAGCCCATAATTAATAATCTTAAATGTGTATTTTTTATATCATAAAATGTATTGCAAGTGCAAAATAAAAAAAAACAATTAGATTTTTTGATTGATTTAACAAATAAGGGTTTGAGATTCAAAATTCATTTTTTTTATTTTTTATTGAGTGTCTTCAATTTGTTTGAAATAATAATAAGTAAGGATTTTTATAAAAATTAATTATAAAATTCTGAATTTCTAAAAAAAATCATAATTTTGGGCATATCATATTTAATTTCACTTCCTGAAATTAAGAAATCTTTTTTTTTATATTTAGTCAATTTTGACATTAACGTTCATTTTGGAGAAGAACGATTTCAACCGTATTTTTATAAGGTATATTATTATAATATAATGAGAGTTCATTTAGCCAGAAAGTTTTCCAATATATAAAAAAAATATTACGTATAAAAATAGCGATAAGGCATTATATCTTAAAACCTTTTACGTGAAAATATTAGCATATTATTATTTGGGGGTGGAAAAATAGCTGACTTCGAATTGTATATTTGATAATATCCATGTTTAGAGTCACGTTCTATTCACACATAACGATTCAATGAAAAAAAAAATCAAAGGGGCTTCGAGATCTCTATCGAAAATACCACCATCAATGCCCAACAAAATGAATTTAATATCAAAATAAACTTTTTTGTCCAATTTTATACTCCTCCTTAGGCTTGATTTTTTCTTAAAAGCATCAGAATATTAATACCACATAATTGATAAGAATAATTCAAATTATTTTTCCATTCAGAATTTAATCGGCCAGTTATTTATTTTCTGTATGTAATTAAAAAAATGGTACTAGTAAAAATAACAATACACCGAAATTTTAATAATATTAAACTTGCATTTGAAATTAAACAAAACACATTTCTGGAATTCAAAAATGAACATTATTTTTTACCTATCGAATATATTTTGTTTAAACCCTAAAACCTATCGAATATATAATATTTGTTATAAGTGTTTAAATCCCAGATTATTTAAAAATCAAATTAAAATATATTTTTCCATGATTCATGATTGATGAAAACACCCCAGATATTATTAATTATTAATAAGAACTCAAATAAATGGAAAATATTATATTATAAATTTTAGGCTACACATTTTTTTATTTAACTAAATTTATTTATTTACATATAACAATGTTAACCTTGCAAATAATCTACATAATGCGTTGGATAGGTTTAGAAAATAAAATAAAAAGAAGAGATGGCATGGTGTACATCAAATTTAGCAATTAATCAATTAATATTTAAAGAATCGAATAATAACAAAAAATTTAAGAATAATTAATGGTTATAAATGATAATAATGATAAAAATATCCATATGTACGTTATTTTTAAACACAAAAGCATTTTTGGAATTAGTTTAAACAATGTATTGAAATAAATTTGTAAGTTTTTCTAGTGCCAACAGTTGATTTTTTTTCAAATAGGGATTCAAACCTACTGGTATAATATTTGTATATGAACTTTATCTATCTTTGAAGAGGCATAAAAAACTTATGGTTTATTTAAAAAATATATACCATGGGTTTATTAAACACGTTCAGAACAAACTGCTAATTTAATTGACATTATCGACTCTTACTAATCCCCTCGGTAAACTTTAAATGGAAAATCATTGTTTTTTTTAAATTGTATTCACTATTTAATTAATTACACCGCCTTTGTAATCAATAACAGTGTATGTTTGTTGATGCAAAACATTCGAGTTGTGTGTTGAAGAACCCTTTGCATTATTTATCACTCTATCTACTATATCACAATATTAAATTATTTTTTAACATTTATTTCAGCTTAATATTTCAGTGCCTAATACGACAATGAACTGAGAATATACTTCAGTTGAAAACTATTACCATGACAGTGTATAATTTGCATATTTTCAATTTTATATCCCAAACCGACACATTAAAATTTTCCATTAGCTTAAATTGAACACATAAATATAATCAAACAATACAATATCGATAAAAAAAACCCAATGCTTATTTTATACAGACTGGTATTAAAGAACATAAATTTTAATAATTCAAAATGGAATTTTATGGGCGTAATTTATACAATGAAATCTAATCTAACGTTTTCAACACAGCTATAAAAGTCTAATATTATTTAAAGGCAAAAACTCAATATTTGAATATCGCCTACCAAAAGTTAAATAAATCTCACTATTGTACTGTGTGTGGGAATTTTGGTAATTTCCATATGTTGATTTTTGCCACATTCAATAATATAATTTCTATATTTATACTCGATCCCAAATAATATCTGTATTGTTCTGTAATTAGTTTCAAATGTACAGAAAATGTTCATTGTCCTATTTTCTATGAAATTACAACTTTTGTCAGGATACCCTCATCAAAATGATACAAATTTAATCCTTACATATCAACGGTTGTCAAGCTATATAATTAAATAATAAATATATATTGTTGGGTTGGGTCTGTATTTTAAAAATTACAGTTTATTATGAATAATGGCAAATGGAAATCCACCAATCTACAAATACAATATCCTGGGATAGAATGTTAGATGAATAAAAATGAGTAGAATTACTCACAAAGCCCAATCTTGGTATATTTGTCTTGAATTGTCATTGTTCTGTCCAAATCGTAATATAATGATTCAAGACACAAATATAAAAAAATAATATTTAAAAAAATATATATCAATACAAAAACATAATATATATAATGTTTGTTTGAAACAAATAATTCAGTATTTTAATAATATATATGCACGAAGAAACAGAATTATTTGATATTAAATAATATGTGTAAATGTGTGTTTGGCATTAAATTAATTTGAACCGTGTTTCTATATTATATAATACGATAAATAAATTAAATATTTATTGAATTATATAAGATAATAATTAATGTCAGGCATACACGTTTAGATAAAAATGAATTAATAATATAATAATTCACTATGACTATTGAGAATCATATTAATTCATGTCTATCTTATGTTAGTATCGTATGGTAATACTGTTTACTTAATTTGCGCAATTACTAGACCAGTAATACATTATTTTATTATTAAATAACTATTTTTTTTAAATGGGTTGGATCGTCTTAAATTATTTTTCGTGGTCGTATCGGCAAAATATTGAAGGCTTTAAAATATTTGAAATTCTATTAAAGACGTATTAATTTAATTTCAATATCGATTTGACAAATCAAGGCATATATGCCTTAAACTTAAAATGTTAAAAACTATTATAGGACCGTTAAGTTGGTACATAATTAAATCTATTTGAGAAATTGTATTATTTTTTATTTTACCTTCATCGATATATGAGCTCAATTCTTGCTGAAACTCTACTACTTTTCGATAATATTTTGTATATTTGACTCAAATTTCTGCCTTTAATCGCGAACTAAAAACAAGCAATTAGTGTTTAATACTTCCGTGATTTGTTACGCTTGAAGAATTACGATAATTCAGTAGATTATAGACGAATTAGTATATTTCCGTATTTTCCATGGCTATCAATTAAATACTGAAGGGTTTCTTCAAGGTACAGGAATACACAGAAAGGTTTGCAAATAAGGGTCAGGTCCTAGGTAAACTAATACCGATGGTCAGCATAACCCTAACTACTCATCTTATATCAAAGGATTTAATAAAACTCAAAATGCTTTGATGGCTCGAAAATCGAATACAATACAAGCCAACAAAGGCGTCAATATTTTATTAAAAAAATAAATATATATAAAAATTGTATTCGGTTGTGAATACAAAGAAAATCGAATTACTACATAGTTTCTGCCAAATTCCTTTGTCTCGCGTCTAAATTATAATTTTATTTGTGAATTGCGGATTTTCGTTACCATCGGGAAAATACATTAAATGTACATATGTTTTTTTTCCTTACAAATCCCTAAAAGCATTTGGAATGTTGGATGTTCCTTAAATAAAAATCGCGTGAGAAACTATAATTAATTATCCATTAAGTTCCCAGTGGAATTGCTTCACAAATATTTCACGAAGACAAAATTAACAAACCACGGTGGATATAATTGGGTCATAAACTTAATCACAGAAGGAATTGTTTGCAGTGGGCCGTTATTCAAGATTCATTTATAAATAAATAAAATTATCATTAATAAAGCCTTATATCTAGGTATATTATAAGGTGTAAATCGATCGTAAATAACGACATCATCATGGCTTTATGGCCTCCTTTAGCAAATACGGTAATAAAATAGTGTTGTAAGAGGTATTTTGAAATGGTTTGCGGATTTGGTTCGTAATTGAAGTGATGTTCATACAATAAAAATAGGATAGTATCCGGTGTTTGAACTGGTTCCAATAAAGCTTTGTGACTTAATATGGTTCAATAGATTGGAATATGTGCTTACACTGAGGAAGATTCAGAGGGAAATAATTTTTAAACCACTATAAAATAAAATTATATGAATAATAGGTATGTAATTTTATTTATGGGATGGTAAAGTCAATTTCGTCCTTGATGGTTTCAACCCTTAAGTAGCACAAAAAACTAAAGCTCAGTTCAAACCAGAGTGCAGCGACACAAAAACAAGACGAAAGTGGCTCGAAATATCGCTTATTTTTTAACATATACTCTATAACTGGGACCCCAATTCCTAGGTTGCTTAATGAGTCGTTTGGTTTATATATAATGTAATTTTAAAACAAAAATTGTGATATTTTAAATCGGAGTAAAGAAGATTTTCAATAATAAAATATCCGCCAAATGACCCATACGGTTCTGATAAAATTTACTTTATTGCTGATGATAAAATGACTTTTCACAGAGACTTGACTTGAGAACTTACCGATTATTTGTTTTTCCAAAGAAAAAAAATGCACGGCCTTAAATCACAATTGTAAAATCATACCACTTTGTTCTTTGGTAAAGTGTAGCATTTTTGAGCTTTCAAATTTCAGTGCTGCTAATTGCACGAAAAAAAATACATTAAATTAAAAAGTGCACTTATAGTGAAATACCTTTACAGGGCAAATTAACGAAAATTCGACATTTCATGAAAATTCATAGCCAGGGATGTGCCAAAGTCAAACGAAGAATGTATTATTAAACCTTTTTTCTGTGTATATGCTAAAGCATATCCTTTTCCCTCGATATAAAGACAGTATTATAATATTCAATTAATCATAATTAATTTCTTCATATAAAATACTATAATATTCGTTTGACTTTGGCACATCTCTGTTCAAGTTACATTTCTGTATCGCTGCGCTGCATTCTGGTGTGAACTGAGCCTAATAATCAATACTTTCAAGTATTCGGCTTACTGATTGATGACTTTACGCTCTTATTCAACACGCGTATGTATTTTTATGCTTTTCAAATCCCCCATTTAATAATAAGGAGGTGAAGAGCTGTCCTATAAAATCTCCTTTTACCTCTTTCCCTTTGGGCACTTCCCTCATCTTTTTTATTACACACCCTCTTTCCGCCACACCCCTCACAAAACCTTTTTCAGCCCTAATAATGATTCCATGTCGAAGAATATCTTCTATCGTGAATATACTGCTAACTACGTTAAATTCATCATAGTTGGACTTAATAATATTATTATTTAGTCCAAATATAATTTTTGCCATCTATCTTAACCAGGGAATCTATTCTCCTAGATAATGAAATTCCCATTAGATTCAATACTTAAATCTAAAAATCAAATATTAAGAAGTTACACAGTCTGCAAAAAAACCAACGATATACCTATCATATAAAAAATAAATATCACCACATTTACAAAAAAAATAAGGATGTTTTTTTAACATTATTGTTATACTAATGCAAATTTTCTTATTATGATTGTAGATTTCTTTTGTTATTTTATGAATAATTCAAATACAAATACATATACATTTTACAACATTTAGAAGTTTTAGTATCAAATTAGGTATCCTCAATTTACCATTCCTTCCGCAAATTATGCGGAAAAGTCCATCTGAAACCCAGTTCTTGAAAAAGTTTCAGAGTGGACCTAAAGTTGCAGATTCTTTTTATCGAGGCTTTATAATGTAATTTCTACAAATATGTATAATTTTCACGGAAAAATTATCTCATTGATTCCAAATCGAAATTTAGATTACATGAAAAAATTGCAAACTTCAAATTTTACTTACAATAATAACTTTTTTAATAATATAATCAAATAATTTTATTGTTATGAAGAATGACGCAGTATAATGGTGTCTATAGATTTCATTCAAATATCAAGTAAATTAAATATTAATGTTAGCTAACAATTGATTCGATGATTGATGAACTAGTTGTTTATATATCAGAAGCTTATTTATAAAGAAAAATTATAATAATGCATACATAAAATAAAAACCAAACCTATATGTTTGCACCAAATATTACAATAAAGAAACACTTATATTTATGATACATTTTTGTGTTAATAACACATCGAATTCCGCTATTTGTATGAGAGAATTAATTTAATATTGTATATGATTGAGAAGATATTCACCCTTGGGGTTTCATCCCCAAAAAATGAATCAATATATTTTGTTTGAAGATAGCAGATTGTTTTGGGGTTGTCATGTGACAAGAAATATTATAAGCACATAAGCCTTAGGCCATTGTGATTTCAAGATAGATCTACACAATATATTATTACTATTTTAGTCAGACAAACATTATGAGGCTATTTATTATCAATTATATTTTAACATTAAGGTTTAAAGTAAAGATATAAGTCCCCGACCAAACTTTCCACTTACAAACTCTAAAAACAACGACTTATTTTCCACCAAACAAATCGTTTCAGAAGACATTCGTGTCACACTATGTGAAAAACTACCATTTGTGAAATGCCAACGATCATCTGCTAAGTATCCTTAGAAATTTCTTGAAATTCTTCTTGGTTGGACATATTTCAAAGAACTTTAAATGACTTCCCGAGTTATTGCGTCTTGTCGTACGTGTAAAAATTTCAATAGGTGATATGAGTAAAAACTAGAAGACTATCTATAAAAACCCGTATACAATATTTAATTTTAATAACTTATCTATATCTATACTATCAAAGTGTCAATCAGAATTCATTAAATTACATTTAAAAAATCGTCTAAATTATTTATTATTAAAAACATCCCTTATAACGGAACCCCATCAATGGGTAAGGCGTTTTATTCAAATTCCATAACACACAAATCAAATATTAAGATCTACCTACATACATTTATCTTGAAACAAAGCTAGTATTATAATCTCAAGTATTTATAACTGTAGGTACGTATAATTGTAATTGAATCGAATGTCAGGAACAGATCTCTTCTAATGAATGAAGTTCTTTTGTCTGTGAAAATACTGTATTGTTAAATATTTATGTTTAATTAATTGCTTATTTACTACTCACTTCTAGTTACGTATTTTTTAAATCTTAATAATGGGTTTCATGTATCAACGTCGAGAATATTGAGGGGTGTTATTAATTCAGATTGTGTTTCATCGTGTAAAATGTCGATATGTTTTTATAGGAATTTCCATATCAGAAAAGTACGATTTTTCACTTAGTATTACATTGAATAAAAATACATAATATATGCATTGTAGAAATAAATATTCTGATTATTTGGTTGTTAAAGGGATATTGATTAAATTTAAATTAAACATCAGATAGACTCTAAGAGATCTAAATATTATTGGTGAGTCAATAGATTAAATGAATAAAACAAAGATGCTTTGCAATTCTTTCAGCGAAGGCATAAATTAATACTGTTTTTTTTATTTGTATATTGGGTTTAAATTGGTGAATTATGAAGACTTAAGAAACTAACTACGGTTAGCTTTAAGCAGAAAAGCCTTGCATTCCAAGTTGTATTAATAAATAAGGGGCATAGTCAATAAATAATGCGTTAGGGAGTCGTGCTAGATAGTGTGTGTACGAATAGACTATAGCTTAATAGTATTGGTGTGTACGCATACGCACCGTACGCAAACACTCTCATTACACTATTATATCGATATATTGAATACGGGCCTATATTCCACTAAACTATGAAAAAAAATAGGAATAATTTTCGATGATATTGCAAAATTTACAAACAATTTCACACATATTTTTTACATTAGATTTATTAAGTTGTGTATTGAGAGTGTGTGCGTGCGGGGCGTATGCTTGTACACCAATACTAACAATCTCAAGTCTATTCATACACGCACCAATACTATCAGCTTTAGTATAGACTGTGGGACTTAATTCATAGAAATCAAACAAACTAAAAAAAAACAACATTTTATTAATATAATATTTTGGGATAAATAATATTTTTTCAGCCATCCAATCAAAATTTCCAATCGATTTATTTTATTCTTCTCGTAAGGCAATTTGATGAAATACCCGTTAGAGAAATATTATAGATAAATCTAGTGTCTCTATCCTAATCCTTTGAGCTTAAGCCTTGTAAAATAGACTCACGCTCAAATACATCGCTTATAATAATGTGATTGAGGTTTTAAATATGTAATTCATTAATAATTTAGTACTGGCTTTACATAATACACACGATGGTTATTTTAACAACTGATAGTAGTACACATGGTTGTGGTAAAAACCTCCATAAATTATCAACAAAACACCACAATGATGAGAGAAAGTAACCATTTGGCTCCATCGCCAACTAATGTTTGGCAAACAAGCAAAGATTTCCATTGGCAAGCAAGATTTTGAACAATGTCCTTAAGAGCCTATATTTGAATGATTACTAGAAAATATACGTGTTGGGTTTAATTTGAAAAGGGTTTTCAGGTTTGCGGCTTAAATTAAATATGACAAAACCTTTTGTGAAGTACTTACACGTTGAGATTCTAAAAATATGAGTAGGTGTATGGAAATCCACCTCGCAGTTTGTTATGAATTATATAAATATCCAAGCCATAAATGGCTCTTTCCAGTTGAAAAGGAAGTATAAAAATACTAGAAGCAGAACACTTATATATAATATTTCTACAAAGAAATCATTTATAAAATTTTCTATATACATAAATCCTGCCCATGTAAAAAAAATATTTGATCGGTTTTTACGGGATATCGGGAATAATAATTATAAAATCCCGATCGATCGTCTTGATCCAGGTTTACTCTGATTTCCTGTATTGTAAGGTAAATACTGATTATTAATTCGGTGACCTGTGTAACTAGTAATAGTTAATATCACCGATAGATAATGAATTAACACGTTTATGTGTCTAAAAACAAAAAAAAAAATATTTAAAAAAATCCCAAAGATAAATACAAAAGTATATAATGTATTACATATTATTAAGTATAATTTTGTTTAGAATATCTAATAAAATAATATGTTAAGCAATTTTATTTAAGGTTTTCTTTAATTATTTATTTGACTTATTGTTTTTATTTTTTTTATTGTCTTTATTTAATTATTTTTATTAATTTACCTATTTATGATAATATTGGTAAAGGTTAATTTTTTTAATTTACAATAAATGTTGATTTTTTATTATAATTTATTAAGGAAACAAAGTAAATAATATGACCTGTTTCAAATTCATATTATTTCATTCAATATTATCAATTTAATCTTTTGTCAAAAGGTTTAAATAACTTCACAAATTCTCTCATCTTAATCTTCTACAATTTCATCAAAGCACTTGGCAGTGTAAATTTACTTGAATTTTATGACAAACAAAGATTCAAAATGTACATAATATAATTCAATCAATTATGATATTTGAAATTCGCCATCGTCGAAAAAGTCTCATCTTTCATTTTGTCGCTGGTCAAATTGTAATGAATAAAATTATTACTGTTTGAATTTGTCAGGTTGTACAAATTGTATGCGATGAATACAGTCCTTTAATATTTGATCAACGGGGATAAAATTAACAATATTTAATTCATAAAGCTCGTTCAAATAACGCGTCATGAAATATACACAATAGCCTGTTTTGGTATTATCATTCAATACAATAAATTATACTGGAATTCAATGATAAGAAATAAATGACAACAGATTATATAATTACGTTTTTTGAGAAGTTTTCAACAATTTTAGTTTTTTTTTTAATATACAACAACGTGTTATTTCAGTATCTATCGGTAATCTTAACTATTACTAGTTACACAGGTCACCGACCTAATAATCCGTATTTACCTTACAATACAGGAAATCAGAGTAAACCTGGATCAAGACGATCGATCGGGATTTTATGTATATTATTCCCGATCCCGCAGTCGTAATAACCGACCAATACGTCCTAAAAGTATCAATAAAAAGTTATATTGTCTAAGCTTATAAAGTCATAATGTTGTTTCTCCAAACTGATAAATGATCGATATATTGTATTAATTTTTTTAAGAACCAGTTTGCAAACTATTTATTATCACAGTTACATTAGATCTCCGACAGAGCGGCTCTGTTCCACTTTATTCCACCAATTTATTTATTTATTTATTTGCATATAAACACTTTTTGACAGACAAGACAAATATTATATGAATAAAAAGGGTTTAAAACAAAAATATAAAAATTGATTATAGTTTAAAAGTATATAAAAATTGATTATAGTATTATATAAAATTGTATACATAGAATGTATAAAAAATAAAGTTAAAAAAGTAAGGTGTAGAAAGCAATATTATTTATATGCTGACTACTCGAATATTCCATGAATTATATGATATTTATAATTAATGTATTAGTTTAACTTTAGAATTTCGTCTATTGATTGATTATTCATTCATACAAAATTGAAAAATCACCAAATATTTTCACCGTTAATAAAATTGATGTTAGCATGAAGCTTTTTTTTTTAAAAAAATAATATGATAGTAAAGTGAGTAAATAATTTACGTTCATATTAATTTATTATTTAATTTTCGAATTACAATTTTTAATATTATTATTTTATATGAGCCTTGCAGACAAGAAATACTTCAGTCGTCGCTTGACCACCGTAGAGTTCATACACGTAGTCATTGCGTCTGAAACTTCTTCGTTATATACGAGCTCTCGTGTTTTCAGTATAAAAATAATGTGAATAAGTGTTTATCCAGGAAAAGGAATTAAAATTAAAGTGAATTTTTATGTTTTAAGTATAGTGATTAGTTAATGTATCGATCTGAATTATTTACATAAGGTGTGAGACATCCAATAATGAATATAGGTAAAAAAATAATCGCTTATTAAATTGATAATATTGATATTTATAAATAAAGCAAAATTTATTTGCTACATACGTCAATGATATTTTAGTAATCTTTAAACTTTTTGTTTAATTAACCGTTAATATTACAATAATTATAAACCTGAAAAAACAGCTTGTGAAATATATCTATATCGCTGCTTTTATAAGAAAGATACAAATGAAAAAAATATCATAAAACATCTAAATTTAATATATTTTGTTACGTTTTTTTTGCTAGGCTTCGGTGGCTTTGTCAATCAATCCTGCTTTTCTCAAAGCTTCGTGATTTAAATCTTTTGACATACAATAGGCTCAGGTTCACATCCAATCTACGACGAGTTTATCAAATGATGTAGTGTTTTTTTGTTTCGAATTAAAAAAATATGCTTTCTAATATCACAGTACTATAACTGAGAGCTTTGTATTTTTTTAAACTTTCAGTTAATATTTAGTTGTAAAACGATTGATTTGTGTGTTTCAAGCCCTTTTCAAAGCCCAGCTTAGTCACCCTATATTTATATTAACACAGCTGTCTCCTAGAATTTTATTTACATATATATGTAATCTAATAATATAAAAAGCTTCGAGAAATTATTATTTGAATTTCTATATATAAATGTACTATATTGACAAGTGAATGGCATAAATTATATTGACCCGTGTCTAAAGAATTATGGTCTATAAATATTTTAATTTTATTATAATACACTGTCTGCTTTTCTTGGGATTAAAATATTATTTTTGAAAACCTAACCTAACCTAACCCCCCTAAACAAAACTCTTTAAAATTTAAACCACCCACCTATAAAAATAAACAATAATTGAATTTATTGCTATTATATTCGCATTTTATTTATTATTATAATATACTGTTAAATAATAATAATTAATTAATTAATTTGACAAACCTCCCACTAAAAAATGAGGTAATTTTTCCACACAAAGCCTCTTTATATAAAAAAATGATTTACAGTCCCAAAGTTGAATAATAAATAAACGACGTTTTTTTAAACGCTTCGTTCATTAGTCGAAGTATCCGTAATCTGTTGAGGTGAAATACGTTTTTCCACTTCTTATAATTGAATAAAGCAAACCTTTCGATTCACCCTTCGCTGACTTTATAGGCTTGTAAAGAGGTGTCTTCTAATCTGATCAATCTATCTGGTCAGTAATCATTCTCATTTGACCCAGTCTTATTTTCTCGGATCCAGAAGTTTTTTAATGCTGTTTCACTACTTGAATATTTTTTTTTAAATATTAGGCTTTGTTTTGATTAACTTCAAGCGTTTATCGGCCCACACAAGCTTTGATAGCCAAAACTGTTTCTATGAAAGCATATCATTCATAACGAAAATTCAGTGAATATTAATTATTTAAATTTAATCAGGGGGTTGCCTATTCATTGAAAATTCTTTAGTGGAATCCGCTTTTGAGGTTGTTTTATACTCTTAACCTTTTTGATCACTGAATTACCATCTATTAATATAACACTTGATCCCAGCAATGAATTTACTAAATACCTCCTATTTTATATAAACTTTTACCTTAAACAAGCTATATTAAACTCCCTCCGAATCGAAAGCTTTTGCATTTTGCCTCGTTTTAATATGAAACTTGCATTGTAAACTAGAATATTGGACACGGGAGCATTAAATGCAGAAAAAAATTATTAAGATCAAAAGTAGTATAAATTTTACGAGCTACCTTTCCGGTTTTATTCCAAAAAGTTTGCACCTTTCTATAGTTAGTTATATTAAATTCAAATGTAAATTATATATAAACTTTCGATCTTGTCGGTCTTGTTGGTCCAAGAAAGAAGGAAACTACAACTCAACAAGTTAAACTCCACTTTATCTTTCAAATTTGTGGTTGCAACATGTAAATCATCCCCCAAACGAATTGAATTTGAAGGGATAATCGAAAAACTATCGAAACCGTCGAAACCGATCCATCTTTAAGTCCTTTCATTGAATTTATAGCTATATAAATAATATATAAGCACTATTGTCGGGCCTTATTTTTTTTAATTCTTAACACCTACTCTTCTTATTATAATAATTTATGTTTTTTCGTAATAATTTTGCCTTCCTTACAAGGTTTTAATACTTTCAGGACTTTTATATTAAATTTATGTATGAATAATATAGACGTAATAAAAATGCATCTTCTTTCTCAATATCCCTCATAAATTGTCTAGGAAAGTCCCTTGCAAACATAGTCGATAAAAATCCCCAACCTCTGGGATAATAAAGTATTGTAAAATATATTTTTATTGACCTAATTTCATTTATTTTAGACATATATTATTATTCAACGATCGATGGTGGAATTTCGATATCACAACATCCTTATTATTTGGTTAAAATATTTACTCGGTCGTCTTGCCAAAGTCGCCCTTTGAACGGTAATGGAATTTGGTATCCGACATAGTAGAATGATAAAAGATATTGTAAATATGTATTTGAACATAAAGAAATCTTTTTAATATTCAACATATCGCCAGCTGCCTTTGCAAATTGCGTAAAACCAAAAAATTTTATTTTTTCAATCTAGTGGGAATTTTTAATGCGAAAATGTATCCCCACAAACCCATTTGAATGCATTAAATAAACATTACTCCATTTTATATGGTTTAATTTGGCAAAATGCACACAGTCTGCAAAGAAAGTTTTTAAAAATTAAATACTATCCTATATACATGAAAATTCATGGACTTTACGGATGTATTTTTTGCAATCTTAAGATAACATTTTTTTATAACTTCCAAACGATTTAAAAATGACAAACTCATTGACTGGACACACAATATTATTAAGCTAAAAATATCGCATATTGCTTACTAGTGAAATTTCATATTTTTTAAATACAATTTGTAGAATTCAATTTATAGAATTGTTATTATAAAAAAATAAATTATAATTATAAAAAATAATAAATTATTATTATAAAAAAATGACAGCACAGTAATTGAATTCTTTGATTTCTTCCTATATAGGGTGGACTTGAATTAACTAAGAATTATTTAGGGGTGGTATGATATCGCAAGAATAAATGAAATTTCTTTTAAATTTCTAATTATTAAAAATATTAATAGTTCTTTTGGAATCGAGTTTGGGCTAAAATCTCGGAATCAGCTTTTTCTGTAAAGTACCACTAAAGTAATGTATAGTGACTGTTACGTGTGTATTGTATCTGTTATATGTAATTAATTAAAAATTAAAAAAATATTTTTAATTATTTTTTAATTTTTAATTAATAATAAAAAGATTTACCCCCTACCCGGTATGTGTATTGTAGTATGTGGGTGGAGAAATTAATTATTAGAACTTGTTGTTAGTATTCTTCATATATAATATTTGTAGATCAAATTTCAAACTTAGCTTACAAGATATCTCACTAAAGGTGATTTTATTATTAGAAATTGTTTCCTATTTATGGAGTACTTTGCTTCATGTGTTTGAAGTGGAAATTTCAAACTTATAATATAATCAAAAAATATATTTTTTAATATTATTTCACATAATATCAAATCCAACCCCCATAAGATTTAGAATGGCTTAACTAATGGCCTGTAAACTGAAGGCATTGGCGTTTATATTGCATCTGTAAAAGACTAATTTAAATATATGTATCACGGTTGAATAAGTCACCCTATTTTTATCATCTGCCTAAATAACCGAAATGAAATATTATTTTTCACCACCACTCTGTGGTTTATTTAGTGTAAAATCCAATCAGCGAGAGAATACAGATGGTTGAAAATATATAATACACACTTAACAGACGATTTTATTGTAGGGCTTCGTTACTTTTGTCTGCGGTTTTTTCTCCTCAGTCAAACCAAAATCTCCATAGTAATACAAAAAGAAATCTTATATTCATCGAAGCCTTTAAAATTTATCGTTACAATCGTTTGTTCTCGAGAACACGTCCTCTTTAAATGACAACAATTAATAATAATGTGTATTCACACCGTTACACGTCTTTAAGAAGCTTAAATATAATTGTGTTGAAACAATAAAAAAAAAGCAATTTACCAGTCCATTTGTATTGTCATTGTATATTTATTTGTTCAAGCTTCGGATAACAGAATTATTGAAGGTGCCTTAATCGTTCTTCGATTACAAAGTCTCATTTGCGAAACCTTAAACTGGATCGTTGAAAATTGTTTTCAGCCTCGGGTCGAATTTTACAGGCATTCGTAGTTTGAAATTATATAATAATAGTATTTATCAACAAATTTGTGTCCAGTTGTTGCTGTTTCTCTCCCTTTATAAAATCAATCAAAAGTTTTAAATTCACTTTTCATTTAATACTTTCAGTCTAGACATTAATCTGCACAGATACAAACTAGTAAAACTTTATAAAGTTTCCCCCGAAAGATACACTTTCTCTAATA
>JAGTTH010005038.1:0-19313 GCA_022606485.1 Agraylea sexmaculata | reverse complement strand
TATATATTTATTTATTTATTTATTGTAGTATTGTACACATTAGTTTGAAGCTGAACATATTGAAAGATAAATGATTTGTCAAGTTTGCGAAGACAAAGCGTCTGTCGACAAAAAATGCACGTTGGATATATTATACCGTGTTTAGACTTTATTGGCTACTGTCGAACTGGCTTGAAAAAAGCCTGCTTTTTAATATCGACATTTTATGTACATTTCCATTCGAGATACAGCTGAAGAAGACAGCCTTTGTACAAATTATATGTCATGTCAAAGGCAAAATGAAGAGGCGAATATTACGAACGTTGTACTTGTTCATGGAATATATTTTACTTACAATAATAATATTTGAAATTCTACACTTTTGTCTCGCTGGTCTGGACTTTGTATTAGCAAATATATATATTTTTTGCCTCGAATAATCTCCCAGAAGAACTCAACTTTAATAAAACAACCGTTTTCATGAAACAGACCAGACTGCTTGTTGTCTTTCATTTCAATATTGCTCCCAATTTAAAAACACTTAGTAAAAAAGTTAATAATCAAAAATACTAAATACCTATGTATACAATTTAAAAGTAAAATCTTTCATTACACGCTTTTACAAACTAAATATTTACGATAACTTAACTGTTCATTAATAAAATATACTCTCAATTGCCATTTTTTCATATACATGAATGGATTAAAATAAATCATCAAAATAATGTCTTTTATCGTGACAATATTTCAAACTTAAAACGAGAGAATCGATGGAAAGTTCGGTCGTTTTACACGAATAATCATACTTTATCCCCTTAAAGACATTAACGATAATGTTGTGGAGTAACCAATCGAATATTTTATCTCGCCATGGTTTGAATCGATCTAATCGTAATAATAATAAATTTGAAGAACAGTTACGTCTGTAATTAATATAAATGCCTTTTCGACAATGAGGTGATTTAACACTGAACTTGGGTGGCTGCCATTTTTATTTTTGACCTGAATCATCGTATTTTTTGTCTACACGTGGAAATGTTTGTTGATGTTATAACGAGGTTGATATAATATATATTGTGACTAGTAGAATAATTAAAATCTATTATTAATAAATATAATAAAAAATGTTCAATTTGGAGTATGACTAAAAATTATTATATTTTAATTGGTATCAACAATAAATTATGATCTTCAAGAATATTTTTAATCTAATAAATAAATAGCGTGAAGCCTTCCCTATTGATTGATTTTCCTTCTAAGGGGTTGGTCAGGCCACAGTGGCTTTTATGAGAGAATACAGTAGAAGTGGTTTCCCAGGACACCACACAGTAATGAATCCTTCAGATTTAGTTATTTGCTAGATCTATCGAGTGAACTGAACCCGAGAGTCTCACTCTCGAATTCGTCACACTTACCACTGGACCACAAGACAAAACAAATTAAATAATGCTAAAATCTCATAGATATCCGAGACATTCAATAATATAATTTGATAATGAATATCAAAAAGCCTTGCTTATTTTTAAAGTAGTAGTATTATTATTGAGGAGGCCAGGTGTTCTAAGGTCATGGTAAAAACGGAACGTTATGTGCTGAGGCGCCTTCAGTTCTGGCCACTTGCCAAACACTCGACTTCTCGGCAGAACTAGTCTTCAAAAAAAGACACCATCGTTGTACAAGCCATAGTTTGGCCTTTCTCTGTACTCACACCTCAATACTTGTAAAGCCTCAAATTTTTAATATATTTAATTTTATTTTTACAGGACTAAGTAGGCTGCGGTGGGCGATTCCATCATGGGCGGCGGGCTGGCAGCATTGCTGACCACGCTGCTGGCTTTGAACCTGGCACCATCGCTTTATGCAGGACGATGTGACAGAACACCAGAGGGTAGTTCCACCCCCAAAACCCCAGCAGATGGTCGATATGTGCTGAAGGTGTCGGGAAGTGGAGAGAGTTACATCCCAAACAGCGTTTATACAGGTAAGAATAATCAATTTATGCAAATATACACCGAAACTCAAAAATTATGTTTATTTGATGGCTGACATATTACTCAAATTTTACCCACGGCCTGAGGCGAATTAACTTACCGCAAACGATTGTGAGTAGTAATATCGTAATCTAATACAATAACATAGTTTTGAGAAAGTGTGACATACACAAATATCGACACTTTCTTTTAAGATTAGCTTTTAATGATACACTATAAGTTTATAGAATCATATAACTTTGAAGCATAGCAAGAATTCATAGATATTGATTCCGAAATAAGAAATAATCTGTGATGTTTTATCCATTCAATTAATTTTTAAATAATAATGAAATGTTGAAATTCCCTTGTAAATATAACCAGCCAGCGTAATAGCTCAAGAGATAATACATGTAGCTACAAATACTGCGGTCATGGATTCAAATGCCGCTCAAGTATTTTTATTTTTAAATTGATATGATCGGTTATTACGACTGGGAGATCGGGAATAATATTAATAAAATCCCGACCCTTGTTTGAGGTTTACTCTAATTTCCTGGATTTTAAGATCTCTGATAGACAATTAAATTACACGTTGTTGTGTCCAAAAAATCATATTTAAAATTTGTTTAATAATATTTTCATGAAATATTACCTGTATTTATTCTACTACAAAACGACTGGTTATTACATACAATATTATTATATTAACCATTTGTGAATTCAACCGTTATGCCTTTAATAATACTAAATGTCTGTAGTCATATTGTATGTATAATATCCACGGTTAATTACAATGAGATTAAATTAAAATTAGGAATTGAATGTGATGTTAATTTCCGCACCCAATTTTGAAAGGCAAATAAATTTATACCCGGCATTTTCCGTTCAGTAAACAAACGCTCTCATTAATCGTGGCTAGCCAAATCATTAATGGACAATTCAGACACTTTATTTTTGGTCTGAAATTCAATTATTTATGTAGCAAAGTGATAATATTCCCACATCATTTATTAACTGCGTTAATACGAATATTGTAATTAGTCAGGTGCGAGAAAATTTATGGGATTATTTTGAAATTTCACGTTTACATCTTGTAAATATACAACGCAGATACTTTCATTTTCATCCTGCTGGTACTACCGAGGAAGAGAGGATACTTTATTTTGTCATTTTTGCGATCTGAAGCTCTTTGTCAGCCCTTTGTCAACAGATTATGTATATTTTCTTTGATGCGAGAAAGCGACATATTTTCGGCTCGTCGCTTGTTCTCGCAGTTTGCAGAAATTCTTCCCAAAATATTAATTTTCAGAATAACAATTCTTAAAAATAGATACTTACAAACTTGAATTACTGTAGTATCTATTTCTCACCATTACATATGAGAGGTTATATTTAATTTAGTCTAATAATGACGATGAAGTGAGTACAGAATAGAAGAGAAGGCGGTGTGGTTGTTGGGAAAGATTTAGGACGAATAATACATTGTTAAAATAATCACATCATTATTTAGAAAGCTCTTTTAGTACATCTTAATAAATTCTTATTCATATATTGTATTTTTAAGCTCCGCTGTACTTGAATTTAATGGGCTTTTTCACAAAGAACTAAATTAGCCATTCACCATGAAGCACTTCATGGTTTAACAGCCGGTCATTATTCAGAGATATTTTCAGTTTAACATTTTTTCACTACACGTAGTGTAAAAAATATTCAATTTAATTCTACTGGAAAGAGATGTTTTCTGAACGGAAATGCCGGGTATAAATTTATTTGCCTTTCAAAATTGGGTGCGTGGAAATTAACATCACATTCAATCTTTAATTTTAATTTAATTCATTGTAATTAACTGTGGATATTATACATACAATATGACTACAGACATTTAGTATTATTGAAAGTATAATCACAAATGGTTAATATAATATTGTATGTACAACCAGTCGTTTTGTAGTAGAATAAATACAGGTAATATTTCGAAAATATTATTAAACAAATTTTAAATATGATTTTTTGGACACAACAACGTGTAATTTAATTGTCTATCAGAGATCTTAAAATCCAGGAAATTAGAGTAAACCTCAAACAAGGGTCGGGATTTTATTAATATTATTCCCGATCTCCCAGTCGTAATAACCGATCATATCAATTTAAAAATAAAAATACTTGAGCGGCATTTGAATCCATGACCGCAGTATTTGTAGCTACATGTATTATCTCTTGAGCTATTACGCTGGCTGGTTATATTTACAAGGGAATTTCAACATTTCATTATTATTTAAAAATTAATTGAATGGATAAAACATCACAGATTATTATTTCTTATTTCGGAATCAATATCTATGAATTCTTGCTATGCTTCAAAGTTATATGATTCTATAAACATAGTGTATCATTAAAAGCTAATCTTAAAAGAAAGTGTCGATATTTGTGTATGTCACATTTTCTCAAAACTATGTTATTGTATTAGATTACGATATTACTACTCACAATCGTTTGCGGTAAGTTAATTCGCCTCAGGCCGTGGGTAAAATTTGAGTAATATGTCAGCCATCAAATAAACATAATTTTTGAGTTTCGGTGTATATTTGCATAAATTGATTATTCTTACCTGTATAAACGCTGTTTGGGATGTAACTCTCTCCACTTCCCGACACCTTCAGCACATATCGACCATCTGCTGGGGTTTTGGGGGTGGAACTACCCTCTGGTGTTCTGTCACATCGTCCTGCATAAAGCGATGGTGCCAGGTTCAAAGCCAGCAGCGTGGTCAGCAATGCTGCCAGCCCGCCGCCCATGATGTAAACGCACACTGCAACCTACTTAGTCCTGTAAAAATAAAATTAAATATATTAAAAATTTGAGGCTTTACAAGTATTGAGGTGTGAGTACAGAGAAAGGCCAAACGATGGCTTGTACAACGATGGTGTCTTTTTTTGAAGACTAGTTCTGCCGAGAAGTCGAGTGTTTGGCAAGTGGCCAGAACTGAAGGCGCCTCAGCACATAACGTTCCGTTTTTACCATGACCTTAGAACACCTGGCCTCCTCAATAATAATACTACTACTTTAAAAATAAGCAAGGCTTTTTGATATTCATTATCAAATTATATTATTGAATGTCTCGGATATCTATGAGATTTTAGCATTATTTAATTTGTTTTGTCTTGTGGTTCAGTGGTAAGTGTGACGAATTCGAGAGTGAGACTCTCGGGTTCAGTTCACTCGATAGATCTAGCAAATAACTAAATCTGAAGGATTCATTACTGTATGATGGCCTGGGAAACCACCTCTACTGTATTCTCTCATAAAAGCCACTGTGGCCTGACCAACCCCTTACAAGGAAAATCAATCAATAGGGAAGGCTTCACGCTATTTATTTATTAGATTAAAAATATTCTTGAAGATCATAATTTATTGTTGATACCAATTAAAATATAATAATTTTTAGTCATACTCCAAATTGAACATTTTTTATTATATTTATTAATAATAGATTTTAATTATTCTACTAGTCACAATATATATTATATCAACCTCGTTATAACATCAACAAACATTTCCACGTGTAGACAAAAAATACGATGATTCAGGTCAAAAATAAAAATGGCAGCCACCCAAGTTCAGTGTTAAATCACCTCATTGTCGAAAAGGCATTTATATTAATTACAGACGTAACTGTTCTTCAAATTTATTATTATTACGATTAGATCGATTCAAACCATGGCGAGATAAAATATTCGATTGGTTACTCCACAACATTATCGTTAATGTCTTTAAGGGGATAAAGTATGATTATTCGTGTAAAACGACCGAACTTTCCATCGATTCTCTCGTTTTAAGTTTGAAATATTGTCACGATAAAAGACATTATTTTGATGATTTATTTTAATCCATTCATGTATATGAAAAAATGGCAATTGAGAGTATATTTTATTAATGAACAGTTAAGTTATCGTAAATATTTAGTTTGTAAAAGCGTGTAATGAAAGATTTTACTTTTAAATTGTATACATAGGTATTTAGTATTTTTGATTATTAACTTTTTTACTAAGTGTTTTTAAATTGGGAGCAATATTGAAATGAAAGACAACAAGCAGTCTGGTCTGTTTCATGAAAACGGTTGTTTTATTAAAGTTGAGTTCTTCTGGGAGATTATTCGAGGCAAAAAATATATATATTTGCTAATACAAAGTCCAGACCAGCGAGACAAAAGTGTAGAATTTCAAATATTATTATTGTAAGTAAAATATATTCCATGAACAAGTACAACGTTCGTAATATTCGCCTCTTCATTTTGCCTTTGACATGACATATAATTTGTACAAAGGCTGTCTTCTTCAGCTGTATCTCGAATGGAAATGTACATAAAATGTCGATATTAAAAAGCAGGCTTTTTTCAAGCCAGTTCGACAGTAGCCAATAAAGTCTAAACACGGTATAATATATCCAACGTGCATTTTTTGTCGACAGACGCTTTGTCTTCGCAAACTTGACAAATCATTTATCTTTCAATATGTTCAGCTTCAAACTAATGTGTACAATACTACAATAAATATATATATATATATATATATATATATATATATATATATATATATATATGCTATATATATATATATATATATATATATATATATATATATATATATATATATATATATAATATATGTATGTAACAACTGTGAGTTTTCAACTCGTAGCGAAGCCACAGTCGTTGCTACGGAGCTCTGTATATTGAAACTAAAGAGCTACCTACAAATAATGAACACTGTACTACTGAATACTACTAGTTATGCATAAAAAAATATTAAAATAATCTACTACTTTGTATTCATGTTCTCATCTGAACATCATTATTTTGAGCTTTCAACTATGGAAACATGCATTATATGATTATGTCATGATTTTTTATATAAAAATTGTCGTAATCCATACTGTATTCCTTTCTTATTAATATACACATTTAACAAATTTTCAACCTAAATTTATTATACACACTTTACTATACTAAAAATATTCGTTTTTGACTTAGACATGCAGTTATATGCATCTATATCAGAAGCTTACTTATAAAAAATATTTTATATATTTTAATTATCAAATTAAAACAAAAGCTAATATGGCATATAAATATGTATTTTTGAATTTTTCTTACACCTTATAGGGTACCAATTTATCACGAGTAATAGTAGTAAAAAATTAATAAATAGCAAAACAAGAAAAATATTTGTTTTCTTCTCTTTTTATAAACTGTCAATTTGTACATTTTGTTTTCTCTTAATAACCCATCGTTATATAAGTAGAATTTATTTTACTATTAGTCCTTCTCTGGATATATTATTAATACATATATTTTACCAATAATCCAATAAATGAATTACGATCAACTCCCGCAGTAATTATTAAAATAATTTAAATCGGAGTTGAATTTACATAAATCTCAAAAAGTAGACATTTTCTTGATGGAATTCCCATATTTTATTTAAAATGTTTACCTATTTTTTTTCTAATTTTAATAAGAGATATTTAAACAACACATATATTTGATAAAAACCTTTTTTGTGCATTTATTTTACTATCCGATTGAACGTGATTATCCTGTGTTGTTGCTGTTGTGAAATTTTATTTATAATAAAGACAATATTTTTCCATGCATAAATATTTCCAGTTCGTGAATATTTTAAATAGAATTATCTACGAGTAATTATAATAAGTTGTGGGAATAATCCTCCATCGATCATCCCCTCAAATTGGATGATAAAACCCTTAGTGAAATACACAATAGACACGAGTACAATAAACCTTTCTCAGCAATGTTGTTGTTGTGATAAATTAATGTGATATACAGGTGCCAGACGCCATTGTCAAATTAATCGATTCATTATAACAATGGGAAGGGCTTTCAACAGCCCATGGACTTATAATAATGAGCAACAGATTCTCGTCAAATTAACACCGGATTATTATTACTTTATTTGAAACAAATGTTCCAGAGCAGCAAATGTGCCTTGTCTTGTATGTAAATTTGTCTTCAACTTTAACTGATTCAATTTGAGACTTTGACTAAGTTTCGGATCGAATCCCCGAAGGCTTTGACGTGCGCCATTCGATTCACACGTTACAACTCTACTGGCGTTGTAAATCTATTATTATGGTACAGGAGCTTTATTACAATATACATTTAAGTTAGAACACAGCATGGTGTTTTTAATTATTAAATGTGTGTAATGATTAAATATGTATGTATATAAGAGCAGTAGGTAGAGCATGTCAAGTGACAGACTAAGGCATTTGGCACCATTGCCAATTCTCTCTGGGTCAGTATGATACGAGACTTTAACGATGCGCAAACAATCGCCACTTCATAACAAACAATACATTTATATCAATTATTTCATAAATATATCGCCTATATTTATTAGAATTGATTCGTCTCTAGCCATTAGCAATTTAATAAGTGTATATTTGAAAATACATATGTATGAAATGAGAGAGCTTTTCAATAAAGCATTATAAACATTTGTGTACAACTTTCAATTTTATAGTTTTTTTTTAATAATTTGGTTATATATATTACAATTTCTTTATTATGCACAATGGTTGATATAACAATACATCTTTGGAAATAGTCATAAGTGTCCAAAGTATATAAATCTTTTTACTTATAACTAACATGATAAGGTTTTATTTAAATTTGACATGAATAATAGAATTAAATTATAGAAAGACTGGGGGAGGGGGGAAACCCATTTATAATATGAATACTAATAAATAATAAATAATTTGGTTAAAGTTTATATGGAAAGGTTCCTCCTGAAACTATCATAAGACTATTAATTACAGGAGTGGTAGAGATTAAGGGGTTAAAATAAAAGTATTTCAAAGGGAGTTGATTGGAGGCCAATGCAAAGAAAAAATATTATTTATATTAATTAATTTATATTATATATATTAATTAATTTATATTATTTAAATCATTAATTCAATAGTGACACACTTTGGATAAAAGCAACGACTATTTTAATTTCAGATTAATACGGTTTATTATTATTAGCGAGAAGAAATATAATTGAATAAAAAAAACAAGAAATAATTTTATTAATTAATAATTATATTATAGATAATAAATATGATATTTAATTTTTGCGGTACTTAAAAAAATTACTGAAAAAACACTACAAATTACTGATGTAGTTATGGAAATTTACATTTTACAAAGAAATATTTACTCAATCGATGAGTAAATGAGTGGTATGTTTTATTAGCACCTTTATATAACTCTGGAGAAAATTTGATATCGGTTTGAATATATTAGTCTTTGAAAAAATCTTTATCTCTTTACATTTATAATATTACGAAAATAAGTTTGATTTAGGTTAGAATAGTGAATTTTGTTAGGTTTGTATAATGCTCCAGATATAACAACAACCGCACATCTATTTTTGGATTGATTGAAGTTATATCAAATGTTTATTTATAATGTCATACTAAAAACACCGAGAATTCTATATACATATTAATTAACTTAATTAACAAATTAATGCTTCAAACTACAGAAGGTAATTATATTGTTAAATAAAAAATATATCTAATCAATATGAAAGTCAGCTATTTTATAAAAATATTTTTCACTTAGAAAGAGACGTTTGTTATATTTAAAATTTGTAAATAATCTGATTCAATTAAGTTTATCATGGAAATACAGTATGATAATAGTTGGCAGCTTCACCATTATGTGGGCTGACCCATTCATGACTAAGCCAAACAATATCCTGTTGCAATATGGCCAAAATATTAAAACGTATTCAATTTTAATACCCCTTTGGTTTGGAAGCCATTATCCACCGAATACACTCACTGGACTTTCGTAAATATTATTAATTGATTCATATCCACACGAATGCAGCCTTAATATGAAATAAAAGGAAATAGTCAATTAAAACATAGCGTACTTTTCGTGCTGTTTTCATTCCCCAAATGACCAACGAGGGAGATATTTTGTTAAATAAAAGGGGATTCAATGCGATTAATTCTTAAATTCAAATTAGGGGAGCAATTTAGGGCAACGAACAGCAAATTATTCTGTGTCTTTTTGGAGAGATATCTCGGATGAATGCGATGTCAAAGAGTGGTCGTGTTGGTCGTAATTTGCTTAGTCCTTTTTCACGTTAATTTCTGTTTTGTTAAGCGCTGAAAATACCTGAACCATAATTTGTTTTCTGTACCCCTCGCACCCATTCAGCTAAAGCCTGTCGAATATTAATGGAATCGACAGATGCTGATCACAAAAGCCCTCCACGTAAATTGAAATTTGCTGACGTCAAATATTGTATCAAATTATCAAAGAAACTGTTATATCAAAATATGGCCTCGTTTTCATATAAAAAAATATATCCATACAATATAAAAATGTAATCTATAGAAAGAGTTCATTTAAAATGGAATGTTGTATTAACACGTTTAACTCAAAAAAATAATTAGAAACGAGCAACGGCAAAGCTCTACATAAAATGTCATTAAAATATCTTTAATAAAACAATTTTCTCTACCTTATTGTTTATATTTTTATATATTAAATAATATTACCAGAGCTCAGGGGATAAGGCGTGTGCCAAAGCCAAAAAAAATGATTTGATCGGTTTTTACGACTGGGAGATCGGGAATAATGTTAATAAAATCCCGATGGATCGACTTAATCCAGGTTTAATCTGATTTCCTGGATTATAAGGTAAATACAGAGACGATCTGTCTCTAAAATCAAAATTTGTAAAAACCTTCTCAAAAAGTCCCCCAGGTCGTATATAAATTTAAAAAAAAAATTGCCAGTGATAATGTTTTTTTTCTCGCGACATACAAACTTTGATTGATTGTAGATAACCTTTTTTATGTGTCTAATGTACATGTCGCTTAAGATGAGTACAATTATTTGAAAAAATATATTATTTGTATAGTATTTTATTACCTTTTATTTATCTGTAAGTAGATTTATTTTTTTGCGTTACTCCGCCATCTTTAAAATATTTTACAATCCGTTCAAACGACCCTGTGGTAAATAAATTGAATAAAACATTATATATGTATTTTAGGTGAAATGGGTCTTTATATGGAGCATTAAAAATATGGAGTCGAAAGGCCGCAAGCGATAAAGTCAGATGAAAGACGACGAAAATGAATGAAATACTCGATACGAATTCACTGTATATTGAAAAGACGAATGAGTCTACTTTCAATTTCAACGGAGAAGTAAATCCGACGACGATTTCATGTAATAAAATGCGATGGGTGAAAAAATAACGTCTCGCCGGCACTCGTTTAGGAGGAGATGGTCAAAGAAGACGACCTGATGGACGATCTCTTCGCTTCAAATGAACATCCGACTATTAGAAAGTCCACCGTCATCGAACCGTTAATCAGACGTTGTCGTTTCAAAGGAGTTTTTCGACCCTCAGTAAAAGGGAGTCAGTCCCTTTGTGGAAGGGTGGTCGTCTCTATATTTGTAAGCCACGTACTGGCAAGCATAAAATCGATCGATATGGTTTTAGGTCCTCGATTGGATGTCCACACCCATGGAGTCTTTTTATGGATGCAAAATCATATCGTCCTTTATTACAACCATAATATCCGAAACACAATTTTCAACCGCGTGTAAAGGAACCCGATAAACGCTTCAACCGTAATCTTCCCTACAATGATGATGACCGGCTTAAGGGTGAATTTAACAAAAAAATAATGGCCTTTTTATTATACACTTTATATAATGTACACACTCAATACTGTCAACTTTATATGAGTAATAATTATACCTAGTCCAAGTGGTTGTGATTAAGTGCTTTAACGTATTCGAGCTCGGCAACGATTTCCTTTATAATATTACTTTATTATATGATTATTGTATAACTCTTCGATATTTACGGAAAACATTTTATGATATACATCTACACTTATCATACATCAATTATTATATTCACGGGAAGTTTCAAATAAAGTTGTTGTATTTTATTAATATTAATATATTCTTTAGATTGTTCTGTTAATATCGGGAAATTCAAATTGAATGATACATTAAAGCAATGTGTATAATAAAAATGTAAACCTCGCAGTACTACGATAATGATTTATTGAAAACCGACTTTTCCGAGCTTTAGTTATTAAATCAATATGAGTATTTTTTATCTTTGGCCATATTCAAATTATATAATATAGTTATATAATAAAGTCTGGGTGGAAATAAGTCGATAATTAAAGAAATTTATTTAATATAACTTCCACATTATTTTATTTTTTTCTTTGTGTCTAGTTCAGTCTCAGAGTTACCTTAAATAAATTTATATTTCTAATATAACATTGAATTTATGATTTTTATTTATATTTTAAGCTTATATCTAGTGCTAATTAACATTTTTGATTGAGATATTTTGCTGTATTAAGTATGATGATTTAAATTGTACTTGCCAGTTTTTGTTTTTAGTTTTTTTTTAATAAATAAAAATGATGGATTTAAAGATGTGGTTAAAAAAAATAATATAAAAATTTATAAAATGATCATATCATACCATAATATCACTGAAAATTTTATATTTTTATAAGATTTATAAAATTAATTAAGAATTAATGTGTTTAGTGTTACATCTGTAGAATTATTGGAGCGAGAATAAATGCTATTAAAGTCTAGTTTATAAATGAAGCTAAATAATCTTGTGATACTCGAGTCAAAATGCGGAATATTCAAGAAATTACCTTGTTGTAACTGCATCTTAGTAAAACTTATGTACAAGGAGTTTTAGTACTTATATTAAATTGTACATAAAAATTTAGGTTAGTGTCTTCCTATTAAGATACCTAAGGGGCAGAACTGAATTTCCTCGAGGGGCTTAAGAGAAGCTCTAAGGTAGTTTGTGTAATTGAGTTTCAGCTTTAAAAGGGAGTTCTCTGTATACTTAATTTATTTTAGGCCTTCTATCGGCTTTGGTGCCAAGTTAATTAGTTTGTCACTTTCAACACACATACAAGGTTGAAATTATCACCTATTTAACACTGTGATCTAAACTCGTACAACAATTTATAGTTTATTTAATTGGGCATATTTAGTTTCTATATTTCTTTGAATAAACTTGTATTGAATTGAACGTGCTATGGACCATAAGGTACAGAAATACTGTGGGCTTGTGCCAACTATACCCACTTTGTAGCTCCTACAATCCTAAGCAATAACTACAAATTTATATACACTCGCTCCAGATTCCGGGAAAGGGGAATCGACTCTGGGGTTAATTCAATTATATCGTATGATTTTATTCCATTGCCTTGGTTCAAAATCGATAACCCATAATTCGACTTCCATAAGAAAAGACCGTCTCCCAAATTTCACAAATGCTACCTATTGATTTTTTTCTATCCCTCTTGAAATTGCAATTTATCCTTGTGTTAATCATTAATTGTTTATGAAACTCGATTTTTTATATATCGAGGGTATACTGCTAAAATGCAGTAAGTCATATTTTGAGTTAGGGATACATTTGTATTTACATTTTTAGTTTCTGGTAGTTAAAACAGAGGTATTTTTTATAATTGCGTTACATTTGGAAGGATAAAAGAAGTCATTGACTATATTTCAAGTTATTCATATATGTATATACTAAATTTATAGTTCTGTTAAGACTTTTTTTTCACTAATTCGCCATTATCTCAAAACTATGAAATATTACTTAGTGCATTTTGGCAGTATACCCTCGATATATTTAAATATTTGTAAATCTACAAAAAATACCATTGATATATCCAACCTCAATTTTTGGCTCCCCGTTTATTAATATTCCACTATATTAGATTAATTTTTAAGTTTATTTTTAATAGGTAGTGCAGTTACTAAAAAGCGTTCATAAGTTTCATTCGATTGCTTATTAACCAGAGAAAATGAATGAAAATATTATTATACAATTTAAGATTAATGTAGTCACGGAAACGGTTTATAAAATATACAGATGGAAATATTTATCACAGTATTGCATAACACAGGAAGGCTATTGAAATATCTTTATCGAGTGTAAAACGGGCCAATGTTTCACATTCATAGCGCTACATAACTTCACGATACAACTGAAAAGCTGAAACGTCGCCTGAAATACGTGACGTACTATTTTATTTATTACCGCATTTCACTACCATTTAGAAAACTACTTTTATTTAACATTCATATCCAAATAAATGTGTAAATAGAAGAATAATTAAAAATGAGAATTATTATGTTTATGTTGAAACTAGGTTTCACATATCAGTAAAATAAGTTGACTAAGCTCATGATTATAAAAAAACTATGGTTCTATTAATGCTTGAATTGAAAAATAAATAAGCTATTTTAATATGTATTAATTTATATATTTTTTTCAAATTTACTAAACTATTACTAGTTACACAGGTCACCGACAGAGCGACTCTGCCCGAATTAATAATCATAACATTTGTTTCCTTATAATTCAGGAAATCATAGTAAACCTGGGATTGTATTAATATTATTCCCGATATTAAAAATAGTAGTGAATAAATTTCAAATATGATTTTTTAGACACAACAACGTGTTGATTCATTATTTGTTGGTGATCTTAACTATTACTAGTTATACAGGTCACCTTAAAAATCGCAGCAGTATTTACCTTATAAAACAGGAAATCAGAGTAAACCTGGATCAAGGTGATCGATCGGGATTGTATTAATATTATTCCCGATAGTGAAAATAGTAATAAGCAAATTTGATATATGATTTTTTAGACACAACAACATGTTAATTTATAGTCTGTCGGTGATCTTAACTATTACTAATTACACAGGTCATCGATTTAATAATTAGTATTTATCTTACAATACAGGAAATCAGAGTAAACCTGGATCAAGGTGATCTTTTGGGATTTTATTAATACTATCCCCGATCTCCCAGTAGTAATAACCGATCAATTCAATTATTTGTAGCCACGCGCATTGTTTAGTTCACCAAAAAGCTAGTTTCAAATAAATTTGATTTGAAGAAACATTTTTGTAAAACCTCACTTTTAAATATTTTTTAAATCCTGAAAATCAGGTCTTCAATGTAAAAATCAATTTGATTCAATATGAATACATTTCTCTCATATGATGTATTTAGATTTATCATAGGATTTCGTCTAATTTAAAAGATCACCATTATTCTTCATTTGAATGGCTTAACCCTTTCGTGTTTCCATTGTTAAGGAAACTTATTAAGGCTTGTTACGAAATAGGTTTTGTGTAAAAGGGAACATATCTGTAGATCTGACATCGCAGCCGTCTGTTATTCCCTAAAGCCTCCAGGAAAAAAAACTTTTTAAATCGCCTTCCCTGGTTGTGATAGCGCTTGACAAAGGTCTCGAAACTTTCTTATCCTCTAACAGTCGTTTCCGCTTGTCAAACGCCAAATTAGTAGATGATAAATTAGGATTCGGCGTACCGCATACGATGAATTGGATTTCCTTTACAATCATCTACGTGACCATTATTATTAAATCGACTGAAAGAGGTTACAGCATTCCCTCGCTCAAATATATTAAATATGGGAATTACATCAAAATCTAATCGCATAACTGTCAATTTTTAAAACGGTCGGTAAATCAAGATCACTAAAGTCTGAAACGCGGTTAGGCTTTTTAATTCGATTCTTCATTGGGAAGATAAAAAGAAACGTCAAACGTTTTTTTCTGGCCTCGTAATAAATTTGGCAGGCTTCACAAGACGAGGAAGAGAGAAAAAATTGATGAGTAATGAGACATCGTCGTCGGCAGAGACACTTTTCTTCTTTTCACTTAAAATTGATTCCATTCCTTTAGTGCCTCATTCTTTCAATTTGATTATGGCATCAAATTGGACATCATATTACAAAGAACATTCTTAGCACTCTGCAAATCGAATTAGTAAAAATATTTACTCGGGCTCGGAATGTCGTGCCTTTGTAAGAGGAAGCTTTTGTGAAACATTTATTACTAATCAGGATTAGTTCTTAATTAAAACTCGATATACATTACGCATATTTATAATATGAAATATATAAATATGTAATCTGGGCACATAATGGCCTATTTGTAAATGGCTTTTGTGCCATTTATTTTTGTCGAGAGTTGGCTTAGATGTTCGTATTTTTTTTTGCGATGCTCGCTTCATTACCCGCGTTGTCGATAAAATTCGCCTTGTGACGTTAATTACATTACTACAGCAAAACAAAAATATATGTAGGCACCGACACAATAAGAAATTACTGCCAAATTATCCGTGAAAATTCTACAAAAAAAAATAATACCATCTGCACAAAAAGCGTGATATTTCATTGTCTACCCGCCAAAGATAAATGTGATTAATCATAATCAAACATCTTACTCCCAGTGTAATAAATTATATGCTTAGTTTACACATTCGTATTTGCTTGGTTGGATAACAATATTGGTAATTTACTGAAATCATATATATTAACATAAAATTCGGTTCTGTAAAGTGTGAGCTAATTATTCATGGATAATTTTGTAATGTCTCAATGTCAAATTTTTAAACTAAATAACATTTTTATAAGCACAAAGAGCTGAAAAAATTTTTAGGCTTTTAACAAACTGAATTAAATGATAAAATATAATATAGGAACCAACTAAATTAGATTAATATAAAATAGTCGTATTCAAAACCAAGTTAGATCCTTTACTTCGTTTTTTTCTCTCCATTTTATCTAAAATTCATAAACCTCGAAAAATGCTTTATGCGTAAGTCTACTTACGAGTGTATGTTTTATGTGTATATACATAATTCCGGAATTCAATGATTATTTTGGGTTAAATAGACTAAATGGCTATAAATACTGTGGTCATGGGTTCAAATCCCGCTCAAGTCAAAAAAATATATATTTTGATTTGATCGCTTATTACGATGGGAGATCGGGAATAATATGAATAAAATCGTGATCGATACTCTGATATCCTGGATTATAAGGTAAATACAGAGGCGATTATTAAGTCGGTGACCTGTGTAATTAATAATAGTTAAAATCACCGACAGACAATTAGGACGTTGTGTTAAAAAAACCCTCTCAAAAAAGCTCCTGGGGGCGTATAATAAATAAATAAAGCCGATTATTATAGTTAAACCTTTGTATTATATAAAGCTCTTTTTTAACAAAAGCAGTGTTATCTCAAAACATTCTTCGTGAAATATACCGAGGGTTTTTTTGTAATGCTGCATGAATGTTTATGTTTCCAAACGCGCAATAAATTAAAGTCCTCGCTTTATCCTATTTTGATTTATCCCCCAACGCTTTTTATAAACTGTCGATGCATAAAGGGTGGTGTTCAGAAAGGATAAATAACTGAGCTAAAGTTAAGGCAGAGCATGGCGAAGGAATACCGCGATCTTTAATAACGATGCCGGATTTTCCGCGGTGCTTTCACAGGAAGCTCGAAGCCTCCTTCCGACCTCAACCACCATCATCATCATAATCACACTGTATGCCTGCTTACTTCATATATAATCACCAGGTGTCATGCTATACTCGAATGAAAAATGACTTATATTGATATATGATATTTCCACAAATACATTTAATTAAGGCTTTGCGCGTTGGCCGGCAGTAGATTTTTATACAAAACTTTTAATTTTCAAGACAGCCTCCACCATATTTTCTCTTTTTCCTGCCTCTGGTCGTAATTTTGTCAATTAATAAGTGTGAGCTACAACAACCCTCCTCGCCCAGTGTTGCCACCTTTTAGTCATAAAACCCACCCGGTCCACAACAACTACGGACCACTATTAAAATCAGGCGACGTTGTGGAAAAACCTGGAATATCACTTTCAAAGGAACAATCAAGCCAAGAACAATCTGATATCCTTGTCTACTCTATACGCTTGAAATATAACAAAGAATATATCCGCCTTAAAGATAAAGTAGAGTAACATATAATTCAGTAGAAAGAATCGATATTTTTAAACAAAAATATCTGGAATATAAATATAAATATTCTATTAAAAATCTGGTGTTATTAAATGAAAACAATCCTCCCCGCCTGTTCATAAATCATATTTAATATTTTTTGCCTGAAGTCCTAGGGATCGTAAATATGCAAAAAAAAACTCCAGACCCTTTGTTGGGTGGAATAACCGAATTAAATTTTAGCTGCCGATGCACAAAACAAGGGTTTGTTTCCCTTCTGTCGATGAAAAATTCCACAAAGAGTGTAAGCCATGACGCTGAATATTTGTAACTCCATCCCTCTTTAGCACAGCCCCTTTCCCCTAACACCACATATTTTCATCCCGCAAATTGCAAACGCATGTGGTGCGTCTGTTTGTAGCATTTTTCAGCTGTCAGCTTTGAGCAATAATTTAAAGCACTTTGACAAGGGCTTTACCTCAAACATATTGCTCAAAGTGTATATAATATATACAGGGTTACTAGTGTGTATATTTTCAATATATGTAAAAGATACATTTTTCATATGTGATCGTGTGTAAAACACAAATATTGACTTGTTTGGCTACTTCAGGTTCAGTAATGTACTTAGTACCAGAGATTTTTTTTACAAATTTCGTTTTTTTAGACACAACAACGTGTTAATTCATTGTCTTTCGATGATCTTAACTTAGTTACACAGATCACCAATAGAGCGGCTCTGCCTGACATAATAATCACCACAGTATTTACCTTACAATCCAGGAAATCAGAATAAACCTGGATCAAGACGATTGATCGAGATTGCATTAATATTATTTACGATCCTCCAGTCGTAATAACCGGTCCAATGATACTAGAGTGGGATTTCAACCCTTGACCACAGTATTACTAGCCACGTACCTTATCCTTTGAGCTATTAATTATTATTGATAAAAACTCCATAGAAAAAATGAATGCGCTGATTGAATTCAAACTAAAGAATCATTAAATCAAGTAAAATAAATAGTATTGTTTATCAGAGAAATTGTGGTTTCATCATTCTGGCTTTAATCATTTTAAATTTTAAAAAAATGTCAATAAAAATTCCTCAATTTATATTATAACGTTATGGGCGTTTGTTTGGTTAATATAATATATTCTGAAAACGAGAGTGTCCCAAAAGGACGACAATAAAATCGTAGATTTGAATTGCTAATAAAAAAGTGACTCGATCAGCATAGTTTGCAGATGTTGACAATTTATCTCCGGAACGAAAAACAGATAATTTTATTTATAATGAAAAAAATACTTTTTTTATAATTCAATGAATATATATATAATACAATATACATACATATTTACGATGAATTTGGTAATATAGACACGAGAAACGCAAGGAAAGCATCTCTTTGGAATAAATATATTAACCTACTCCCAGTTTCACTTTCTGAAAA
>JAGTTH010005037.1:0-57148 GCA_022606485.1 Agraylea sexmaculata | reverse complement strand
GAGTCGGGGATGTAGATTTTTGCAGACGGGGTGTGCAATCACCCCTTTATATTATTATACTTGGGGACAGGTGGTCATTTGAGTGCTGATTGGACACACACACACACACCATCACTACTTGTACTGATGATAGTGATGATAGCCCATCACAATGTTTGCTATTGAATACACTATGCTTCTAGAATACACAATTACAGACCGAGAATTCTCCGTGCAACTGTGAATACACCCCAAACATTTATTAAATGTATTTTTTTAAATGGCTGCACTTGGATGTTAAATATAATTGAACTCAATATGTCAATAGGAAATTTAAATTCAGCATTATCATTGTCTTTTTTTGCGAATGATAAATTGTCGAAACTGTAATGTGTAAAATAATGGCATTCAAACATTGGCTTTTAGTGCATAAATCACGTATGCAAATATTTTTTTAAAAAACATTTGTACACAAATAAACGAGAACTCATGTTTAATTCGGAGGCAAATGGGCTGTTTTAAATATACAAATATTATTTATTAATAAAATATATTGAAGCCATATAAGTAGATACTTTCAATATATATATATATATATATATATATATATATATATATATATATATAGCAGTATATATATATATATATATATATATATATATATATATATATATTCTTTTATAAAATCTTTGTTTCGTTCTTTTCTTTTATTTCTATATATGTACATACATACATTTATCCACTGCTTTCTTTATAGTCTTTAAAAATAAATTTTGTGTATAAGTGGTTTTAGCTCGTAGTTTTAGAAACAAATTAAATTAAATAAAAAAAATATATTTATATTAATATAATAATCCATTTTTAATGAGATTCTACATATTAATGAAATGACACGTGAAGGGGTTACGAAAACATATGATTAAAAAATACTATATGAATCTTATGGCCATTTTTTAAAGTATGTTATATCAAATCTCATTATTATTATTTTAGATAAAAAATGGCAAAATGTACGTTTTGAATACAAAAAATGTGTATCCATGAATAATGTGGAAAAAATCTAGAGTAATATGTTAAAAAATGTATGAACGAGTGAAGTTTTATATTATTTCGAACATTATTTGTCTTATATTTTCCAAAGATTTTTTCCCAAAAGAAGAAAGACCCAATTTTTTTTAATAATCATAATTTTAATATACATCTCCAATGTATCTCCAAATGTGTTTAATTCCATATACCTAAATATAATAATTTCCATGTTACAAAATTGTTTTATTGTATAAGTGAGTGTAGGGATTATTTAGTATAAAATTAGATTATTTATTCAACACAACTGTATTCAGGCTTTCATATGAACAAGCATCAGGAAGGAAGCTTTACATTCGCTTTGTTTTTGTATTAACAGGTTACTATATAAATTTTATTCGACTGTGATTTATGCCAGTCGGGAATTTTGTGGTGAATTTTACAATTAATCTCCAGCGACTGGTGCATTTGGTTTGTTGGTTAAATCCAGTATTGTAATTGCATTTCCTATTAATATCCTGTACATTCTATCGGACACCATATTTCATTTTACACCTGGCTTAAAAATCACAGTAAAACTCAGTCTTACAATACATTGTAGTTGCATCACGTATGAATCTTTTGATTTAGTGTCACAATATTGATATTTTGCCATCACGTAGTCAATACATGTCGAACAGTTGACAATAATTGGACACAAACGTGGAAAAGAAACCTACGTTCAACTTCGCAAACTATGTTTCTTACATTTTTATAACGAACATGTTAGATAATGGATCCAACATAAAGAACAGCTTTAACTTTGAATGTTTATAATCTGTTTGCAGATTATAAATGCTAACCCTCCTTTAAAATGTACTCTATTCTATATTTGCCTGCATCAATTACATTTGTTTGCACTTCAGACTAACAAAATACAGAATATGAAACTCGCTTTATATTGAAGATGGGGTGATTGATACTCGTTTATCTTTTTGAATATATTATAATCCATTATAAATCCTATTATTTTATATTGAGTCTGAATCACGAAATGATTTTACTTGAAAACAATTATATTTGAAAATTACAATTAAATTAATTTAATGCATACATACTTTTCTAAACCAATTCGTGAATATTTTATTGCTTGAAGAAACAATGGGTTGTATTATAAATAAGTTTAATATTATATTATTATCCATTTTTAAAAACACACGTTAAGCAATTATATGCTATTTTAAAAAATATTAAAATTATACAATGCAATATTATTAAGCAACAGTCAAAATATAATGTTGAAAATTAATTATATAATTATAAATTTTAAACAGGGAACACTTGCTTCCTTCTCTTACATTTAACACGGCTCAGTTTCATAAGGTCTTAAAAAAGGGCAATTGAAATATTTTTATAGGTACGATCTCTAAAAAAATATATACATTCTTTATTTATTACATGGAGATATTTTGTTTACAAACACAAGTCTTTATAGTTTTACGGGCATAGTTATTCATATAAAAAAATAATAGTTGATAAAATGATTTATTTATGAGTAAAACATCAAATAAAATCAATTATAATATAATTATAATATTTTTTTTTTTTTTTTGATTTATATTTTTGAGTACCCTGTCTAAAGACATCTTACTCGTCGTCTGTTGTCACATTGTCTTGAGGGTTGGTTGTCCAGTGACGACTCAATCCCGGCGTTGTGTTTAGGTTATAAGTGTTCAAGTGTTCATACTTGTTTTATCAAGTAAACACCATTGTCAGTCCTTGAATCTTGCTGGCAAGTCAAGTTGTCTGTATTTTTGTAGACGTCTTGCGTAGTCTACGGTCAATAAGTCCCTCGCTAGTACGTTCGGGCGACTTTTTAATCTACTTTGGTACGTTTCGCTGAATTTTTTCAATTCTTCGCCTACTGTCATTGTTTTAGAGTCCTGTAATAGGACCCAGTTGGGTACATACCATGGAGCATTTAAAATTGCTCTCAGGGTCTTGTTTTGTAACCTGTCGATACTGCTGATATGAGTATCCTTAGCTGTCCCCCACAGTTGACATCCATATGTCCAAATGGGTTTGATTATTGCTTTATACAGCAATAGCTTGTTTGTAAGTGTGAGTTGGGAATGTCTGCCAATCAACCAGTACATTTGTCTTTTTTTTATGTTCCATTTGAAGTCTCTTTGTCTTAATGTGTTTTTGCCATGTTAGGCTTCTGTCAAGGTGTATACCGAGGTATTTAGCCGAGTCTTCTTGTGGAATATTTTTCCCACCAATTTTCACTGGTGGACATGTCTGTTTTTGTTTGTGAATGTCACGTGTGTCGATTTGGTTTGATTTACTTTAATTCTCCATACTTTAAGCCATTTCTGTATTGCGTCAAGGTGTTTCTGGAGGAATTGTGAGGCAGCTGTTGGATCTTTGTCCGAAGCGAGTATGACGGTATCGTCAGCGTATGTAGCCAGTGTTGTGTTGTCGGTTTTTGGGAGATCGTTTGTATATATTAGATACAGTACAGGACCTAGTATACTCCCTTGCGGTACTCCAGATCTTATGGTATTAAGATTTGAAGTTTCGTTGTCATATTTAACAAAAAACTGTCTATCGGTCAAGTACGATTTGATAATATCATACATGTTTTTGGGCAGTTTTCCTTTGATTTTATAAAGCAGGCCTGGGTGCCAGACTTTGTCAAAAGCTTGACTGATATCTAAGAATGCTGCTGAACAGTAGTTTTTTTCTTTTATGGAGCGATCTATGATCGTCACAACTCGATGAACTTGTTCAATTGTCGAGTGCGCTTCTCTGAAACCGAATTGATGATCAGGGATCATGTGTTCTTGAAAAAGTATTGGTTTCATGTTGCGCAGTAGAATTTTTTCAAATATTTTGAAAAATATTGGCAGGAGGCTTATCGGTCGATATGAAGTGACTTCTTCGGGTGGTTTACCTGGTTTAGGTAGCATAATAATTTCTGCTATTTTCCACTGTCTAGGGAAGCTACCCATTCTAAGTATCGCGTTAAATATTATGGTTAGAAATCTTAATCCGATATCTGGCAATTCTTTGATTATCTTCCCGGTAATCATGTCATGTCCTGGCGCTTTTTTGCGCGTACTTCATATTTTATAACATGCTTGACGCATTGAAGTCCAATTTTGAAATAATAGTTTTCTTTATGTTCCGTACTATCTAATAAATTATGAATGTGACTTTCTTCTTCAGCGGAACACATCCTTTCCGCTGGTGTAAATACTTCCTTGAGATGTTTCGCAAACTCGCTGGTAGTTTTTGCCCATTTATCGTCAGCCGTTTTGATGGGCGGTATGGATATTTGGGGCCGTTTTAGTTTTTTTGTAGCTTTCCATAGAGAATAATCTGTAGCGTCGGTTGCTGTAAGACTTTCCAGATAGGATTGAATCCCTTTATTTTTCCATTCACATAGGATATTTTTAATATCTCTTATTGCTTCGTTCAGTTTTCTCTTGAGTTCCTTGTTTCGAGTATTTTGCCATTCTTTACGAATGCGTCTTTTTTCATGTATTTTTTCCTGAATCCAGCGGGGAAAATCATCTGTTGAGTGTGGTTTTTTTGACATATTGGGCGTGGCTTTTTTCACTGCAGAATGAATTTGATTTTGAAAGTGAATAACTGCGGTGTTAAGTTGGTCTTCTGTTTTCAATGGTATATCACATTTCAAATTTTCATTTAAGATATGTCTAAAATATTCCCAATCTGTGTGACGGTTACCGAGTGTAAATTTACTGGGTTTGATAATTGGTTGTAGCAAGCTGTATTTAATAATAACAGGTGAGTGATCTGATGACAGATCGAGGCAAGATTCTGCGCTCAGTCTTTCGATTGGAATTCATTTCACTACGCAGAAGTCTATGAGGTCCGGTGTTTTTCTTCTATCTGTAGGCCAATATGTTGGTTCACCAGTCGATAGATGAGTCAACTTGTTGTTTGCCATACTTTTATACAGTTCTCTCCCCCTGGGGGTGGCCAGTCTAGACCCCCATTGTTGGTGTTTGGCATTGAAGTCCCCACCTGCGATGAATTTATCCGCTTCAAGTGTTCTGAAGTAATCGTCAAAATGTTCTCGTTTAATCGAGTGTTTGGGTGGGCAGTAAATAGCCGATATATATATATAATTATTTGTATCTCCGACAGCAATTGTGGTTGCTTGGAGAAAGTCTCGATCATATTTTTCAGTGAGATGATGTTTCAGTGTTTTTAATTATCACCGCTGTTCCGCCATGCGCAGTTCCATCGGGGTGATTCGTCGTATATATAGTATACATGGGAATTTTTATGTAGCTTTTTCGGTAAAGTGTGTTTCCGATATAAGCATTATGTCAATGTTTTTTTCTTTTAAAAATAATTTTATTTCTTGGCTATGTTGTCCAAGACCGTTGGCGTTCCAAAGACATATTTTTAATAATGGAATCATTTTTATTTAGGACAAGAGCTGCCATGATCTGTGTCATGTTGTCCATGGTTTTCATGACAAGTTCAATGAGTTTGTCCATTTTAATTATTAAATTATTTATACTATTGTCTTGTGGTTTTTCGGGAGTTGGCTCGATATTTTTGGTGGCTTGAGCATACGACTTTGGCATGTCATTGGTTTTGAAAGTTGTAGTGTTAGTCAAGTTGTTTGTCTGTTTTGAAATTATTTTCTTTCTTAATACGGTGAATTGGCTTGTTTGTACCTTTTTGCGTGTTTCGCAACCTTTATAATTTGCCGGGTGATTCCCGTTGCAGTTGACACACTTCACATTGTTGTCTCTTGTTGTTCTGTTGCAATCAGTTGTTGCGTGCTCACCTGCGCACTTTACGCAACGCGGAGTCCTGTTGCAATATTTCGCGGTGTGTCCGTATCTTTGACACTTTTTACATTGTATGACCTCTTTTTGAGGTCTTGGTGGTTCGATTACGACTTTACACCTAAGTATGGTGTCAATTTTGAAAATTTCTTTGTTATTCTCTTTTTGTCTCAATTCGCAAAGAAACATAGGCAGTGGGGTTTGTTTGTTTTTTGCAACATGTTTGTTATTCTGATAACATCATGGCCGTGACTTGCGAGCTCTTCGCTTATTTCGGCGATATCTGCCGTGTGGTGAAGGTTTTTTATTATAGCCTTATATGATCGGCTTTCTTTCGTCTGATACGAATGAAACTCGGTATCTCTATTTTTTAAACCTGTGATTACAGGTATATATTTTTCAGACTTAGTGATCTGTATTTTTACTTGGGTTTTTCCCAGCTGTTTAATGTAGTATGCTCCTTGAGCTACTTGCTCTAAGAAGTCTGTCAGTGGTTTTATATTCTCAATTATAATATAAGGCGATAACTCGAAACGTACCCCATAAGAAAAAACCTATCTTTCTCAATTTAAGCACTAGAATCGTGATTTTTTGTCAGAATATGCGCAATAATTAATTAAATAATAAAAAGTTAAAAAGGTAATATCCCGAGTCATATTACTCTTAGTCGAGCCCGTCGATATATCAATAGCACATAAGCAACAAACGAGGAAAATCTGCAAATGTTCCGAATTCAATTGAATTATTCTTTTTATTAAATATTGTGCTTTGCAAAAATCATCTTATAATATGTCAAAAGAAACTTTAGCATATTAGGAATAATTTATTTATTATTAATTCAAATTAGCTAATTATAAAATTTCATCAAAATATTGTTTTGAAACAATTTTGCCATTTAAAAGACATCTTCCATATATTTAATATGAAAAACGAGTACACAATATGTATTGGCAATGCCTCACATATCAAACAAGTACTCAAATTACATATTAAATGATAAAAATGTTAGAATTGTATTTGCATACAGGTATGTGTATTAGACATGCTTGTTAAACAGCCTGTGTTCTTGGGTAAATAGTGAAGGAGTCTTTAATATGGCCAACTGTTGCTGACAACCTGTCTAAGGAAACTCCACTACTATTAAATATTATGTATAATATATTAATACACATACATTATCTTAGAAAACATAACAAACAGTCGCTAATTAATTCGAGTAGCTTTGGCGCACTCACTACAGTGCACGGTGTATACAATATTGTTTAGATTCAGGTGCAAAGTACGTGCATTCTTGTTGATAATTTAATATAATTCACCCAAATAAATTCTAGAATATCAGATTTATTAAAGTGCATCCCGCTTTGGCCAAGTATTATATAATGAACGATTTATCTAACTTTAAACTGTACTTCATTAGTATAAAATTATTACCTTAAATTAATACAACCATCAAATTAATAAGTATAAAATTTATTACAAAACTTAAAAAATTGTCATAATAATTAATCAATTTATCAAATGTTACAACCAAACCTAGTCCAAGTGGGTATAATAAAGTGCTTTGACCTATTCGAGCTCTGCAACGATTTCCTTTATAATATTGCTTTATTATTTTATTTCAGCTATCTGATTTTTATACAAACCATTATATGATATAAATCTACACTTATCATATATCAATTATTATATATGACAAATTATAAACCATTGTTATTGTATTATGTTTAAAGATTATGCTATTAATATCCTAAAATTTTAATAGAATAATACATTTTACCGAATAATAAAGCAAAATAATAAAAATGTTAGCCGCGCATTGCTCTACAATTGTGAGCAATCGAAAAACTGTTTTTCCATCCTTCTGACCGAGGTTCGTTGATTAGTATTTACTGGAATTCTCTGATATTTATATTACATTATCATAATATATCAAATATAATATGCATGGGACAATCTATACAACTTAATGCAATTTTATATTATTATATTATAAGATTGTTTTGTTGATATCCGAAAATTCAAATAGAATAATGCATTTTACCCAATAATAAAGTAATATGTGTAATAAAATTATAAGCCGCGCAGTGCTCTACAATTGTGAGCAATTGAAAACCTGTTTTTTACCGTCTTAGCCGAGGTTTGGTCATAATACATATAGGAAAAATCTCAAAATGAACGAATATTATAGAATCGATTTGATGAGGATATGGTATGAAAGGATATTATATTTGTTTGACTTTGGCACATCACTGCATATGTAAAAAGATTTATATACTCTTAACAATGGGTTTTTAATTTTTTTCTCTATACTTTTTATTATTGAATATTGAGTATCTCTAATGTCACATTAAAATTTTATTCTCATGTTAATTATAGGTAAAAAGATTTCTAAATTCTAATTCATAAGATGTTTTGTATTATATGAACAATGTAAAATTCAAATTAAATAAAGATATTATAATACCATTATCTTAACGTCTAATTTTAGCTCATAAATAGTTTTATCAATGTAAAAAATTATGCTTAATATACGTTATAATTGTCTACTACGAAAATCTCGATATTGATTATTATTTACGAATTTCTTTGCTTTAGTAGGGAATCGTTATCAGATTCAGATCACGCAGTATCTCAATATTTCATATCCCTTGTGTAGCAATTTGAAAAGAGGCTATTTATATAAATGTATGATATTCCGGCTCATGGTATTCCTTTATATTTAATCATGGTCAATAATCGCGACATGTCACTCCCGATCAATTTGTGTAGCGTCCTCTAGGATAATATTTGTACGTGACCCTTGTACATAATAGGTGTCCTGAAAAAAGTATACCCCAGTCACGTAATGTATCCAGTTGACCTTTCTTATACACAAACGACGATGGTTGCCTTTTGACATGGAGAGTTTCACTGTCCCCTATCCTGAATGTAGCATAGTGAGGGTTGCTTATCATCCCGGCTCTCTCCACCCCCCGGGGGCTTTTCGTAATAAACGGCTAAATACGACGTTTTCAGCCTCCAACAAATATGTTTACACTTCTATCCAAATACATCAAGTCTTAAAACAGCTTAGCTTTATTTATTTTGTTTAAAGTAAGTCCTTATAGCTAATTCCACATAAAACATAATGTACGACTATTTGACCAACTCCACGAATAAATTCCGTGGACATGTGTTTAGTTAAAAAGATGATATTAGGAAATGTGCATAATAAAATACTGATTGACCATCTTGTTTCCAGGCTTACTCTGATTGTTTGGATTGTAAGGTGAATCCTGATCGATTATTAAGTCGAAAAAAATGATGTATTTGATATGTAGGACAGGCCAATATTAAATTTAAATAAAAATCATAATAAATCCACTAATGTGAAAAATATCCTCAAATTTAATTTAATTTATATATATATATATATATATATATATATATATATATATATATATATATATATATATATATATATATATATATATATTATTAAGAGAACACAGTCGCCTGGAATACCAGAGAACCTACATCTCTGATGGAGCTTTCTTTAAGGAGGTTTTCATACACACAACGTGTTAATTGTCTGTTGGTGATCTTAACTATTACTAGTTACACAAGTCACCGACAGGGTGGCTCTGCCTGACTTAACGATAATCGCCTCAGTATTTTTACCTTACAATCCAGGAAATCAGAGTAAACCTGGATCAAGACGATCGATCGGGATTTTATTGATATTATTCCCGATCTCCCAGTCATTAGGACTATTATTTAGGTTATTAGAACCGATCATTTTCAATTCTGAACATGACTAAAGTGTTTAATATAGAATCTTTTAATTAAATGAGTAGTGAGTGACTTCTGCATATAACTTTTTTTTATAAATGTCCGTGTGGTAAATATTTGGCGTGGATATTGTTGACTTTTTCATATGACGTGGAGGGCAAATTTACCTACCCTATTTCATAAAAAATATTTCACAGCCAGGTTTCAATAATAAATTTTGATTTACGTAGCCAATTTCCTTGACAACATTGAACAAACTCTTTGCCACCATGTTTATCGATATTCAGCTTGCCGTGTTTACATGCGGTCTTATGTGCCTTACTGCAATATTATATTCACTTTTTTATATTTGAAATGCTAAAAAATATCGTTTTAATAAATTGTACTTTATTTGACAATTTTGTAAAAAATATTTATATTTATAAAATTATTTTATTATATTATTTTTATACATTTCTCTTTCTCTTTTTGACGTGTATGCATTACTTGTCTGATGTATTGCTAGACCCGTTTTCGTATATTATTTTCCTATGAAAAATGGGACGACCTTCCAACAAACACCCTCCAACACTATATTCTCGTATATTAATATTCACATCAGTCAAGTCTTAAATGAAATATCTAGTTTTATATGTGAATAGTGTAGCACCCTATGTAATAATTAAAATACTTTATGATCCAGGGGTGCAGTTTTCCACAATTTCCTACTTTAATAAAGTGCCATCGCCGTTATGATAGAAATTCCCATAAAGGATGAATTTTCCAGCTTCGTCCACCGCAAAAATTCCACTTCATCGGCTAATGAAAATTCTCCGACGTTTTGAAAACTGAATGGCGTTGAGGATTTTTTTTCCCTTGTAAAGTCAATGATATGGTTTTAATCAAAATAAAGGGTACTTTTAGAGCTGCCAAGTAGTCGAGGGGGTTGGTGGTGTCTGGGTTGTGGAAAAGTGCTCGTAATCGAATTAAGTCTGTAGAAAGATTATTATTTAGTTTGCTTCACTACTTGCCAGACTAACTGACGATAAGTGCCTTTTAACTCTAAACCCATAAACACTGCTAAATGCTATCCCATAGTGTTTCGCAGATTAAACAGAAAAGGGATGAAAAAACGTGAAAATTTTAAACTGATTAACTCATTTTTTCTCTGAACCAACCTTAATCAAATAAAAAATTTAACAACCTAACAGTTTTCTATTGAAATTTTTCATATACATCATTTATTTAAAAAATGATAAGTGTGTATAATGGGTGCTTTTTTTAAATAAACATTAGATGATCATTTCAAATCCATTGAGTGGTTTAATCTTCCAGATAATACTTTCTTGCTGTTTGCTAAGTGTTTATTCTATAATATTACATTTAAAATATCTACATGGGATTTAATTAAACAAGAGAGAAATCACACACCTACGCAAAAATTAATGTAAAAAAATCCTTAAAATAAGTTAAAAATAATTAGTGGTTCAGATGAGGTATTAAAACAAAAGTGATCAACAGTATATTAAAGAAACTCAAACACCGTATTTACTGTGAATACTTACGGTAACTTACTCCTAGGAAACCATTACTTAATACCACGTAATATAATTAACATAGGTTTGTCTTCCTGTCATCATATCTGCTATTCAGAAGAGTTTGTTATACTTTTTACTAATCCCCAACCTAAGCTTCGATGTTTGTTTTATAAATGTATGATCGTTGGTTGACTTTTAACTGATCACACTTACAGTAGAATGTTTAACTCCAAATCAGTGGATTAAATTCAATCAAGCTTAACAAATCTTATATTGCATGTTATGGATAGTTGCATCATATCATTAAGGATTTAACAACAGTTGTAAATATAATAGTGTTTCGGACTTAGTCAATTATCCTCTCAGTGCAGTCGGCACTTGATCTCCTTTGCTTTGTTATATTTCAGCGAGTGTCTGGTTCACTTTTGAGATGTCTGTTTTATTTTCACACGCCATGCTGTTCTTACAAACGATAAAATAATTGCATCTCCAACCCTGTTTCATCCCTGAGCCGAGATAGTCTGACAGATAAAGAAGACGTGGAACAACCAGCCTCTTCTCTATTGGCATTATTAAGTCTCGACAAGTTAATTATGACTCTAATAGTTTCTTCTATAATGGTAGTAGTAAATAAGGTCATCTTCTAAAGTCAAAGTGTGTGACATTTATTAATATGTCAGGTTACTGTGTGACATTTGTCCGCCCTCCTTATATAACATCACTCATGGCCCTTCTTCTATTATATCTCTCATATAATATTAAATTCATCATTACAAAGAACTCCTTTGGGACTTGAAGACCACCAGAATTTTTAAAATACTATGAAAAGGACTATCTATATTTTTTCCATCAATAAATTCAGTTGGAAAAATGGATATATGATGGATTTTAGCGATATTGTTATATTATATACACACGTTTGTTAACCAAAAAATTGATAAATTGCTTGGAAAAATTATTCAAATATTACAAAGCAGAAGAAAGAAATATTTACTTATTTTTATACATATCACTCTTACTATACGAACAAATGAGTTGAAATGAAAATTTTCTCAACGAATTATTTTATAGTAATTAACATGAATTATCTTATACCAAATAGATATTTGATAGACTTTAATGTATTTTTTAATATTTTATACTTATTTATATTTATATATTTTCGAATTGGAATTAAGGCTTCTGTTAAATTTGATTCTTCATTGTAAAAGGCAAAATATATATTTTCACTAATCATTATTTAGTTTCTAGACATAAAAGTTTTACATAAATGTATTTGATATAATATTGTGGATATTATTATAATAATAATCCACAAATATTGTGGAAGTTACAGCAAATGATTTTTTTAAATTATGGAATTCCACCCAGACGTCACGTCTATAATATAAAAGCTTCAATAATAAAAAATGAATAAATAAATAGTCTCTTACAAAATAATTGGTATATATTCGTATACACATAATATTATTACAACTGAATCTGAATATAGTCGCGTGTCTTTGAAGATATTCTGTGAAGATGGACCTTTCGATAAGCAGACTCAGATTTGTCAACCTAATGCTTCTGTCACTTTCTAAATCAAGAATATTGCGTCTACATTTTGTATCTTGTGAAATAAATTATTTTATTAATTTATTTAGCTTGCTATGAAGTACAGTATGACTGGATACATTTGTACGTGAATTTATTAAATAAATATTCAACGCAGTGGTCGATAGATTTAACAGCAGGTAGTTGAGTTATGTTGATCTATGATGGATCGTTACCGTTTCCGTAGACAAACCTTCGAGGTTTGGACAATTTTATCTGTCAACCAAATGTTACCAGATCAACCCTTAACTTCAATACTGATAACATCTGTTCCCAAACCCGATAAAAGCTCTCTCCTCTAATCATAGAACCTTTACTGACAACTTTCCAATCAATTTAATCCTTTCAACATGGAGATACTTAAAATCACAACAGAAATTGGTGGTCAATTAATTAATTCTTACAAGAACCATCGTTTGTAATCAGGAACTATTTAATTTAATGTCCCACTCACTAACTCAGGTTTATCCTGATTCTTTGAACCTAATAAAATATTTTAACAAAATGAAGACTAGACCATTTAGGATATAATTAATTATTTAAATAATTTAATTTTTGTAAAAATATAAAAATTGTGGTGGACAAAATGCAATTTTTCTCTCAACTCATTCAACCATATTTTTTACTTTTATTACTTACCGTTGGGATATTATTTTATGTTAACGAATATATTCTTGGTCACCTCCTTATTAATACCTTTAATTTGATGTTTTATTCTTTGTTAGTCTTTGTTATAACATATTTGTTATGCATATTTCCTACCAAGTAAATGCTGTAAAAGGCTTGAATATTAACAAATAAATAAATTATGGGTAAAGACATATCAAAAAGAAATTTAAACTAATGTAATGACGAATTCAAAAGCTTTAACAAATTTTTGTAAAGAGTTTTTATTCGCTGTGATTAAAAATAAGTTACCAAAAAATCAACCGATTTTGATTTGATTTGTCAATTTGTACCCACTATCATCTCTTATTTTTGTGTCTTGTTATATTCCGAGGGTAATGAGTTAAATTAAAATACCTCTGGACTCTGGAAAAAAAACATACAACCATGCATTTTTTTCGTTTAAAATAATCTATGAAGATTCTCCTAGATTGTTTAATAAAGCAAAGTGTCAGTCAGTAAAGGCACTTGACATAAACGTCAGACACCCGAACAATAATAATAACAGAAGCACCAAAGAAGAGAATAGTGTACAATACAATATAAGCGGCCAGTCACTCCAGGAACAACTCAAGACATTGTTATTTTGACATCTCAGACCATCATTAAAAATATTTTAATACAATACCACAGGATGTTCCATGTATTGTGTGTATAAACATCCCCCTTTAATGAGGGTGCACTCTTTATTAACAAACAGATGTTCGAATAAAACTAATCTAGATGTCAATGATTACAACGTTTCGTTTACAAGTATTGATGAGGGTGAGAATTATTTGGGGATTAAAACATGCGTTGTTTATACATAACTTGCGAAATATTATTTGGGTCTTTAATATTTTATTTTTTTTGATGTTTGTTCTTTGTGAAAAGACCACCTGCCAGGACATGGTTAAGGCCCTCTGTCTCGTCAAGTGTTCTCTTTTTTTTGGGTACTTCGTCACATAGCATATTTGGAAGATCTAGATAAAAGAAGAGGCGCACAATACTATGGACCAGATGCCTATCGTCCGCTTTGGTTAGAAAACTCCTAACCGGTATTCCGAAATACAAGGTTTAGATAAAAAAAAATATAGAAATAGCATTTTTAAAATCATTTTCAAAACATCAGGATTGTTTAGGAATATATGCATTTTATTTAATAGACACATAGCAAAATCTCACGCGGATTTTCTTCACAATCGAAGCTATCACCCGTATTAAATATATTATAGAGAATGTGTGCATGCGGTGCGTATGTATGTACAACAAAAAAAAGTTGAACTCTATTCCTATACGAACCAATGCTCTGCCACGACTCACTAACATACTGTCATTCCACTATCGGTGTTATGTTCAATTTAATTAAAATTTGGTAGACAGCTGTAAAATAATATATTTTTGAAGGCTGGAAATAGACCACATATTTCACATAAAATATAATATCAGTAACACAATTAGTGGTGTCGTACACATGCCAAACGTGCAGTTTGAATCCCACCAATCAGAAAAAATGGCACTTGAGGTAGCGTTCTCTGATTGGTGGGATTCAAGATGAACGTTCGAAATATTTTATATATCTGTACTACGCCCTACTGCTATCCAAGGTACTTAAACATTAGCTAAATCTCAATCACCATTCTTCGACATTTAGTCAAATCGTAACTCGCTATTGTCGGCGAGCTAAAGCTAAAGAGCTAAATTTCCTCTCACATATTATTTAGACATTTTCATTTATTTAAATTTTATTTTAGCTATATCTATTTAATTTTTCAAACTACAAATATGCCCACACATACGTATTGATACTATCACAATCAAAGTAACCAGGTAGCAATTTATAATATATTAATTAACATTAATTAACTGACGAGTGTTACATTATCATCACTGCGACTTGGGATCTCCCGTAATGCTCTAGTGGTACTGCAGCATGATACAATGATAAAACATGTACATATAAATACATAATCTTAATAATATATAATCGTAATTATAACTTATAAATAAAAATGTTGCAGTATATTTAGTACATTCTAATGCAATCACAGATATAAACATTATATATCGCATTGCATATAAATCATTCGTGTAGCGCGTGTATTGTTGCACTATTCTCTCCTATTCCATAAAGACATAAGTGTGTCTCTCTCACTCAACACATTTCTAGTGACCACCGAGAGTGGTTGTGACAATATTTCGGCGGCGGCCCTCGTGCATTTATAATTTTTAAAACGCAATAATATTTTAAACATATTAAAGAAGTATTCAGGGGTAAAGACTGAGTCTAGATCTATTTGAGTGTATGTTTGAGTCCATATGACATGCAGTAACATTTTACTGTGAAATATAACTGAAGATATGAAAAGAGATGTTTACAGTATAATATTTGCCAGTTCATGTTTTTGGCTACTTAATCTACTTGAACTAAACACGCATTTAGCCACTCATGCGATATCTTATGTTTATATCAATGAATACAACATATTAAAATATCGGCGTGGTAACAATCTAAAAGCAGCTTGAATCCTGAATCAAACTATCTTATCAACACACAATTTCTACCAGACAAAATGAAGCTGCTTATAATAAGACTAGACGGAGAAGAGGCTTTGGATTATGAAGTGGAGTGTCTGTTGTCTAGAAACACCATCGGTTCTGTGTATACACGTACTTATACAAATCATATGAATGTGTCTTTGTGGGAGAGAATCAGGGGTAAATTTGTGTAAAATATATAATATGTTGAGGACAACCCTGTTATTTTCATATGATGGTATCGAATGACCGCATCTTGGTGATAACAACCTATTTACCAAACGTGTTTATTGGTTTCAGTAGACATTCGAGTCATAAATAAAAAATAGCAGTCACATAAATCCTACATTAGTAAATGTGACAACCGACACTAAACCCACTACTCTTCAAACATTTATCTTGATACTAATCACAACATTTATATGAATACAAATAAGCAGCGTATGTAACGGAACATAGTATTCTAAAATACAAATGGAAAGTTTGTGCAGTGAAAAAAGTTCTCTGTTAAATAATGCATGTTTTTAAAGTTAGCAGATGTCTGAAAATATCCAAGTAATAATAATTATGACCAATTTCCAAAGTTTGCCTAGGCGATGAACATTATATTTAAAAAAAAAAGACCAAACGATTGCATCTCTCCAAAGTTTATCCTGGAAGCATAGAGTTTGGAATGAGCATCTGCCGTCATGTTGCAAATCAAGTCATGAAAAGTGCACTTAAGGCATATGACTCCATTTTATACTGTTTTTGGTTATAAATATGTAATTTCCTGTACGAATAGAACAGTAATCTCTTTATGTGGTCACATATTCTACGACACATTTTCTTCCGCCACGAATACGATCCAACTTTGTTTCGTTTACAACATTTATTTTTATCACCGCTCTCTTTATATACGAAAAAGGAAACCTTCAATAAAACGATGCACAGTAATAATAGATTCAAAGGTAACACCAGCTGCCTTAAAACTAAAGTTAGAACCTTAACAGTGAAGTTAGTTAAGCGACAGACTGGTTAAAATTAATATGGCATTTTAATTGATTAATTTAACAGAATTCTTGGAGAGTACAGAGTGGATTTTACTCTCAAAAAAATCATTTGTTTTTTATTATATTAAATAATTACAAAATTAATAACTTGAATCATTTCACTAAAAATAAAAGCATCGCCTCAATATTTTTTTTTGTTCAGTTATTATAAATCTTATAAAAAAAAATTGTTTCGTGCCTTCCACTCCTATTACACACAAAAAATAAGTCTACCTACAACACCCTTTTATTATTTTTGATTTTTTTTGTACCATTAATTAATTAACATGTCATTAAATTAATAGATTTAACTAGCTGTTGTATAAGAATCAGTAGTAACTTTTTATTTATTAAAATTGATATCTTCAATCAAACTTTTTTGTACTTTAGTCAATCTTAAGCCAAGTAAATATTTTTAAGAAGTGACTGATTAAATTTGTTCAATTTTAAAATTCTTCTCATCGATTAAATCTTATAATTAATGATAAATAACAAAAAGAATTAACGTGGGTAGAATCTTTAAATGAATCGCTTAATTGATACTTGATTTTACCCATATTAATTTCATATTATTCTTTTATTTTAAATATCTCACATTCAACGAAATGCAATATTATCTCATTTCATTTCAACAATAAGAGTGAATTTAATGATCAATATTTGGGACCTCCATATAGTTACTTTAAATCGGTTTACCCATGCAATCATCAAGATTATTACCTGAATATTATGAAGAGAGACCTCATTTTAATACCTGTTACTACTACTATCGTTAAACTATTTTATTTCCTAACCCAAAGACGGGTCTCTAAAGCACATCAAATATATGCCCAAATTACCCTTGACATACCGAAAGGGTTCGCAAATCTGTATGCTAATGAACTAACACCAAAATATATATTAAGTCTTTTAAAATAATTATTTAATGGTGAATAATAAATTTCAAATTGTCTAGAAAGCAAAGACCATTCTTATTCGAAATTTATACATCTTTCTTTTGGGGATTCTGTCGAAATAATAAATCTACGGTACGCATGAACTGCGACGTAAATCTATTAAAATCGATTCCATTGTGCAAATTATTCCACCCGAATACTCCTTTAATATATTAAAAATAATAAAATATTATCTGATTATTTAATGGCTGAGATGTTAATATTTTTAAATAAATTTGAGTGAATTTACATTACATTCCAAAAAATTTACCTACGTAATAGCTCAGGGGATAAGTAAAAAAAAAATTAAATTGATTTGATCGGTTATTACGACTGGGAGATCGGGAATAATATTAATAAAATCCCGATCGATTTTTTTGATCCAGGTTTACTCAGATTTCCTGTATTGTAAGGTAAATACTGATTATTAAGTCGGTGAGCTGTGTAACTAGTAATAGTTACGATCACCGACAGACAATTAACACGTTGTTGTGTATAAAAAAACCTTCTCAAAATAGACCCAGTCTAAAAAATAATAGCTCCTCGGGGCGTAAATAAATAAATAAATAAATAAAATCAAAATTCATCTTGATCTTTCAGTAATAATAGCCGGCACTTTTATTTTAATTGATTTGCATTCCACAATATAAAATGAATTCTTATGAAAAGAGATGTTAAAAACGGTATTCTTTTGTTCAAAATTCTGAATAGTAGAGATCCGTAAAATTTAGAATTCTATTATTTCAATGGGCATTGGACGAAATAATACAAAGGAAAAAGCAAGGAGCATAGGGTGCGCGGGCATAAATTTTGCAAGACTCGAAGCGGGGAATATTTCAGGATGGATTTTCCTCCAAAGATTATACGCAAGGTAGAAGTGCAGGAGACAGGTGAAATGGATAAAAAGACATAGAGGAGGAGTCGCTGGATCCCAAAGAAGAGTGCAGTTTCCATAATACATATTGTATTATATAATACTGGCCAATGTTTAAAATTGCTCCGAGACAATACAAACGACCGCATCGTTTTATTAAAAATAATTAAATAACTGTATTAAACAATTCTTTAATAAAATTTTTTTTGGAGTTTTAATTAACTACGGGATGGAGTTAAATTGTAATGCAAGAAAACAAAAGCAATTGATCTACTTTTATATTTTATTTTCACGAACTAGCAAATTATTAGCTATTATGATTTGAAATTTATGTCAGCCAAGTATCTAAAAAATAGTTTTTTTCTATAATTTTGGGAAAGAAAATTACTCTCAATAAACAAAACAAAAGCACTTGAGATATTTTTATTTGTAATACTATACATTGAATGAGCAGAATTCAGGGCTCTTCATTATCAATCCTCGGCTAAGAGGGTGGAAAAACAGGTTTTAAACTGCTCAAAATTTTACAGCACTGAGCGGCTTACAAATTTATTATTCGAATTGAATATTTGGATATTACCAAAGCAATTTTAAATCATAATAGTTTTAATAAAATAAAATTATATAATTAATAAACTATGTCCTATGAATATAATAACTGATTTATGATAATCGTGTGCTCATTACTCTCTCATTAATTCCAAAACTAATGATATTGCTTTAAAAAATATAACCTTTGGTATGTGAAAAGTCTCGATGAACTTTTAAAGGACAAAATTTGCGGGAAAAAATGGCTAACATACCGATCACTATACTGAAGAGGGTAAAGGCCTAAAATCGGTTCGTCAATGTATCCATAATGGAAACCGACATGATTTTATTATATTAAAAATTAAGGAAGCTATACTAGCCCACTCTATATGATACTTTAGTTATATTGTCTTTAATATAAGCAATTGTAAGCGGGTATTATGCATTCAGTTGTATCGTCAGCGGGTAATATTTTACGATCACATCGGGTCAGATTCGGATGGATGGTTAATCGTGTATCATAAATCGAATGGTAGAGGTTCAAATCCCAGAGGTGATTGTTGTTGTAGCTGATGCAGTGACTTATGAAGTGCATCGTGTATACAGAATGTGCACAGTCATTACACCCTAGGGTCCACTTACCTTTGTCCTGATCTACCACCCACTTACCAACCCCCAAAAGGCCGCCACACCTTAACTTAACCTTTACCACCTGTAAAAAATAGCCCATTTATTTGTCTCACTTGATTACTGTACTTTCTATACGTAATTTTGAATAGAAGCACTCCAGTTCAGTGATGAACCAAGGCTTCCCGCACCAGCATCTTCAACTTAATGCTCCTCCAGTTATTAATAACTACCTTATAGAACTCCTCCGCCCACCTTAGCCTAGGTCTACCCTGCCTTCTCTTACCCACAGGATAGTATTTCCGATACTATCCCTCCTGCTCTTTAACCCAACCTAATGTTAAAGCCCTAATGAACTGCACTACGTTCACGCTCTTATATAATGAGTAAATCTCATCGTTCCGTCTAATTCTAAATAGTCCCGGTGCCTCCTGAACAGGACCCAAGATCCTCCCAAGAATCTTCCGCTCGAACCTAAGTAGCCTATCCTCTTCAGTTTTGGTAATAACCCATGTTTCTGCACCGTAGGTTAGTACTGGTCTAATTAGCATCTTCTATAAAAAAGTATATTTATATCGAATAATACTCTGATAAGACTCGGATTATTTATATTCAATTATATCAGTATGATAGCACAGGGGATAAGACGCGTGGCTACAAATACTGTGGTCGTGGGTTCAAATCAATGTCAAAAGGTCGAAAAAAAAAATTTCATTGTAATGTAGTGATTTGGAAAATTATTATTTAAATCATTGTTGAGCTTTTAAGTTAAATATCATATCCTTAACTGAAAGTTTAATGAAAAATTTATACATATAATTATTATTTTACTATAAATTTAAATAAGAAAAAGTAATTGGCTGAGTTTTCCCGTTATTCATGACTATTCTATTGTAATATTTTTTTTATTTATGCAAAAACAGGAGAATTTGCTTAACCGGTGCCAGCGGTTAAAAATAGAAATCCCACTTAAGTCAATAAAAAAATAATTTGATCGATTACTACGACAGGGAGATAATATTAATAAAATCCCGATCGATCGTCTTGATCCAGGTTTACTCAGATTTCATGTATTGTAAGGTAAATACTGATTATTAAGTCGATGACTTGTGTAACTAGTAATAGTTAATATAACCGACAAACAATTAACACGTTAATATTGTGTATAAAAAACCCTCTCAAAAAAGCAGCATTAATAAATGTAAAAGTCTTGCATAATACCCCCTAATTTATAATGGATAAATATACGCCACAATAAAGAGCAGAAATATTGACGAAACTGGTCTATACGTCACATAACCAAGATGGCGTGCAATCAAAACCGAAGCGGGACTTTTGCCTCACTCGTTACATAATGAAATTTTTGCACAATATATAATGAATAACAATCTTATTTTAATCAAATCACATGATTCAAATTTTTTTAGGGAGAATATATATTTTTTAATTGAATATTGAATAAAAATGAGCATTTTATTGGTAGGGTTTGAATTATCTTTGATTGGAGAGTTTAATGATTTTAATGCATCTGAAAGCACTTGGTGGAAATTGTTTTAAAAAAAAAACTTGGAAAAGCCAATTGTTCTCTTTAGATTAAAAAGACTATTATTTAAGAATGCTGATTGTTACGATCGTGGATTTTAAAGCCTTATCAGGGATTACATATTTTTTTCAATAAATTTCCACTGAAAACACTTAGTCGGATTAGTCTAAGTATAATTATAAAACACAGAACGACGAGCCGGAATCTGATTTTTAATTGGCAATTTCGTTAAGAGGGCGTCGCTTATCCGCACAAGAAAGGGTGGAAAGTTGGTTGGCTAAAATAGTGGCGTTACTGTTGAAAATTTACTGCTCATTTCGAGCAGACGACGTGATTCTGCACACCTGACTCTTAAGACAAGAAGGGGGTGTTTTGAGCCCGCCACCTCCTTTAAGGGTTAACAGGCTTCTTAGCGGACTTAACCCCTTTTGTAGCGGCAAACAATGTACACAAATGGTTCGTTTTGTAATGTATTCCACCCTCTGAAGAGACCTATAAATTACACCCCTCCTGCCCGATTATTTAACCAACAAGATCATCACTGTTACTGGAAGATAACCTTCAATAAACTACCCCATGTTGTATTTATGAGTAATGCATTTGTTGACCTTATGCTGTGTACGTTTTTCCAGGATGAATATTTTTCGAATTAATATTTAAAACAGTGCAATTGCAAAAATATTGTTAGCTCAATGGTATAGTAACTAGGCGCAATCCAGCAGATTTAGATTCAGATATCTCAAATATATACATTTCAATATTGTGCAATATATCGATGGGTTAGTTGGATACTTGTTATTTGTGCCTATATTTCAGTTTGAACAAAACAGCTTTAAAATATTATTGTTACACTTTGAGTTATGATCACATTAAATGGTAAATTGATACTTAACACCTTCATCAATTGGTGTGCTTAATTATTAGAAATTATTTTAAGAAATTTGACACCACCCATTATAATTAGGGGTGGCATTATTAATAAGGAATAATAAAATATTTTCCCCATACTTTTATAATTTAATATCTCTCTCATATGAAATAAAAATGTAATTAAAATTGTCATGCTAGTTATAGGTTAAACGATTTAAATACTCCGTACACCAAGTATATATATATATATATATATATATATATATATATATATATATATATATATATATATATATATATATATATATATATACATATATATATTTGAAATATTTGAAATATATATATTTGATTGAAAAACACAAATATAATACAGTAACGAAGGTTACGGTTAGGTTTAAACAGGTAATATTTCTTGCTGTCAATCTATATGTTTGAGGCTTATAAATCCCGTCCCCTCTTTATTTTTTTATTAATGCTTGTTTTTTGTACTACTAGAGTAATTTCAAATATCCGAATAAATGTGATTCCCCCATTTCGTCAGTTTCAAAGAGGACGTATAAAAAACTTCTCATCGTTCATCAAACGCTTGTTGGTCGCGATCAAAAGGCTCAGCAAATACAACCTTCACTCATAGGGAACTTGGTGTTGCTGCAACAGTTTTATTAATTCCAATTTTGTGATCCTGAGATCAAACGGACGAGTTTGAAACTCAAATATTTGGCCTGATGAAAAATCTTATTTGAACGCCACGCCTATGAGTGGTTGTGAACTGCAAAGGTATGAGGTTCTTATCTCTACCTGATTAATTGCAATCAGGTAATCAAAATCTGATTTCCGCAATTTCTTAATAAGAAAAATACATTTATTTAGTTAACGAAATATCGATAAAAGCGAGAAACAAACTTTTTATTAAAACGATCTATTTTTTTTTTAATTGTATAAGTTTTTTAAAAATATTAAATCTTTTTTTATATTTGTTTTGTATAGGATGGAGAAAATTTTCCTTACACTAATTACGATATATCTACTTATACAATATTATTTGGATATTACCAAAAAACTATTGTATAGCTACCATGATACGATAAATAAATAATCCTAACACACTTATATTTTATACCCTTCTTCGATAGTCGACTTAATTAAGTATGAATATACAATGATTCATAATAAAAAAATAAAACTGAAGCGTTTGGAATATAATATTTAGACAATTTGAGAACAAAAAATCATATATTTTATAATTATTTATATAATTGATGTTAAGCACAATAAACAACTATTAATGTTTTAATTTTTCCAACAGCATTTTAGAAGGTATAGAATAGACTTCATCTGCCCATTCCAAAATTAAGCAAATTCGATAACATCGATATATTAGCAGGCCATAAAATTGAGTGTATAAATATCAAGATGGCGGACCAAGTAGTGGAGTCCATGTGAAACAGTACAAATTGTTTAAGTTTCAGTTTCAGTCCATGTGAAAAAATTTCAGCACGTATAAATTCTCGATAGAGGTGTACGTTACGGTTATTTAATCAGGTATTGCCTCTATCATACTAATCTGCTTGCTCCGCCATCTTGATATTTGTATATCCAGTTAGATGACCTGCTAGTATAAAGGATAATCTCGAATGTTCAGATTATACAGTCTAAGAATATTATTTGTGATATGTTTGGATTGAAAAAACCTTGGATAATTCATACAGGCGCGGTAGTTTAAAATAGGGGTGATTCGGTCTCATGGGGAAATCACAATCTCGGTTGAAAACCGTTTAAACGATGACAATGGTGGTCAGCAATGGTCAGCATTGGTCTGTAGTCTGTAGTTTGTAGTTTGTAGTCTAGTGTGGACATTGGAAACACTGCACTGCAATCTTGACGACAAACACCACTTGCTCATATACAACCCTTCCATATTCTATCAACCCTGTTTACCACTTCTGCAGCCCTTTATATCGGGACGAATAACCACCAAAGGGTTGGCCAACTACAATACTAATAATGAACCATCAAAAGTATGTAGACATTGCCAAGATTAACACAAACATATTTAAAAGAAATATGTCATTTGTAATTTAATAAGACTCTGAAGATGACTACAAGTTCGTAGTCAAAAGTACTCAGACTTTGTAATAAAATTACTGTGGAAACTACGAAGAAAATATTTCTTTAAATTATAGAATTCCACCAAGAAGTCAAAACTATCAACAATACAAAAATATTTATTTACTAGAAATCGTAGTAATTTAAATGACACCTAATATTTTGTCACACGTCCCAATATTACACTTAATGTGACTACTCTTTATATTAATATATAAAATGTAAGAGTAAATCATAATCGCCTTTTAAATTAGTGGTCTGTCAGGGGGACAGATAATGTTCTGTTCAATCTGTCCCTCCTTTTGTTTACAGAGCGTGCACAAATTTTTATCTTTATCTTACTAAAATCTTTTTTACATTTTTCCTTCTTTTTTAATTTTTTCATTGTTTTTTCTTTTCTTTCGTGTTCCAACTGACGAGTGCTGCACTATTATCACTGCGACTTGGGATCCCCCGTAATGCTCTAGTGGTACTGCAGTGATATAATATTATATGTAATACAAATATATATATGTAATCTAATCTTTTTTCCATATTTTAATTAATAATTGAAAATTGTCTATTCAAAGCATTTTAATATATATTTTTTCATTCTTAAATATCAATAACAAGCCAAACGTACCCAAATTTTTACTCTAGAAGATATTTTTATATTATATACTGTCAATAATTTTCAATTCGTAGGTTCTATCTAAAAAATAGTTGAATAGAGTAAGAATATATTTTTTTAAATTGTAACCGATTCAATCGAAAATTGAATTATTTTACAGGCTTAGAATATAAACAAATATAAATAAAATACTAATGTGGAATATGAAAAATTAATTTTCAATGTATAAGGCAACAAGTCTTATAATTGAAATGTATGCGAGTCACATACAGGAAATTGTCTCACCTAAAAACAGAACAAATAACCTAGTTCATTTAATAATACAAGATTATCAAATGTCAGTTGACTTCAACAAGCATTTAAAACAATCGATATAAATCTTTGGTAACAACGGTTTATACATATAATAATATGTAGTTAAAGCATAATTAAAGCGGCTATAGAGGATAGATTATCGATTATGGATAATGGATGCTCAAGTATCTTTGTTCACCCACGCGCTTCAACGCCACGCCATAATAAATCCATACTGTAATATTAAAGAAGTGCTTCAACTCTTTTACAGGCTTGACGAAGTATAATAAAAAAGACAAAAGGCCGACTTGTTTTCGAATTTCTCAAACAATAACCATATTTTACTGAGCGCCTACTCGCCGCGCCGCGCTGTCTTCTTGCATGTGATTTGTGACCAAAAAGACTGAGGAAACATAGACTTGTACTTATGGCATTTCCGATATCTTTCATATCCATTCGAATTATATCTAAATAAATTAACATAACACAACAATAGCCATATTTGATGAATTTACAAATAGTTCATTGGACAAACTGTGTAGACGAAAATTTTAGACTCGCCGCAAATTCGAAGTGCTGTAAAAAAATATACATATTTTCAATCGTTTATAAAAAGCTATTTGTATCTGCATTCACAATCTGGCAATATTGATTTTATTTTTAACTTAAAAATAAATAAGCAATTAGCAATCAAATCTTGTATTGAATGCCAAGAAAAGTTACGATAAATTCCACTATCAAATAATTTTAAATCCGATAAATATTGTTATGCATTTTGCAATCATTTTTTTAAATTTATTCATTTAAATAACATTTTTAAAATAACCAGTAATAGAGCCAATAAAATATAACTATGTGCTATAAATAAATAGGTGCAATTATAACTTTAAAGTGTAAAATATTTTAGATTTTCTAATAGAAATTCTGAGGGTGTAATTAAAGTGAAAAAGGTTGAATTTGATATAAAACATTTCAAATTTGACATAATAAATCATTAATTTTAAAATAAAAATACATTTTTTATACGTTATCCAATAAATCAAGAATTTAAAGTTATCTATAAGAAGTGTAATAAAAACAAACACTTGTTTAAATATTATAATTTTAATACATTTAAAAAACATATTGTATTATTATTATATAAATTGAGAACTTTCAATTAATTCAAATTAATAGGATATGGGGGAAATATTTCTTTATTTGTTAAGAAAATAATGATGAACTATTGAAATTTCAGTATTTATTCAAATTAATATCACTATTATTCACAGGACAACCAAACTGTGAAATTTAATAATTTGATATTTTTTTTTTAATTTGACAGAGATACTCTCCCGATTTTAACAGATTAGGAGACCACTCTATAAATTATTCAGTGGTTTTATTATAAATATATAAAAATGGAGTGTATTATCGAGTAATTCAAGTACATATATAAATGAAGTGCATTTATATGGTGTCTAAATTGACCCCAGATCGGTGGTTGATAAAGTCCCTTCTTTCCATCTCTGGATTCAATTCCAGCGTCGCGACGCCCGATGCACCCTTTACACTTCACTACCTCACATTACTGAAGGTTTTATATCCAAATCGATTGAATTCAACACCCACATAAGATTATATAGATAGGGGCAGAAGTGAGTTCTATCTCGTGAACAGTACGTGTTTTCGACCTTCAACTCTATGGATATCGCCTTTTACATTTATACCCCATTATTTAGTTTTTCAAATAACCATTTCATATTGTGTAATAATTTAGCTCTAATGGTCATTTTATTGCTTGTAGCATGAATTTCGCCATACAAAACAGTACTAAAGTGCATTTAAAGAAGCTGAAGTGTACAATAGTTTTATTGCGTCATATTTAATTTTAATTACACAATAAAAATAAACTAACAAATATTACCACTCCAATGGAAAGTAATAAAAGTAAAGCTGATACAAGGCTTATAAAATTTAAATAACAAAAGTTTAAAGCACCGAAAGAGTGGCAAAGTTTTTTTGCAAAACTGCCGCAACTGACTGGATCAACTTGAAAAGAAACAATGTGTCAGCCAGTGTGTGTGTTTAATTCCATAATATATTTACTTACAATTTTGGCTAATTTTTCAATCTATAATCAAAAACATATTTTTAAATTTCAATAAACAATAGCTGGTTTTATTTACATGAATAATTTTTTAAAAAAATATTTATTTTCTCGGAATTTGTAATTCTTTTTAAAATTATGATTTAAATATACAAACATTGTTTACCTATGCCTTTTACCCAAGAGTTTCATGTATTATTAAATTATTTTAGACAGTGTTTTTATAAAATAAATAATCGGTTTTTGTTATTTTTATATAATAAATAATCTAATAATGAACTGTAATAATTTTACTCTACAATTTCTTTATTAAATATAATTTGCATACAATGTTTTGATACATTATGATTAGATGTTAAAATATTAAGTTTATAGACTTAATCTTTTACTTAATTTATATATATATATATATATATATATATATATATATATATATATATATATATATATATATATATATATATATATATATATATATATATATATATATATATATATATATATAATACATAATAAATAATAATTAATAAAAACAAAAATAAAACAAAATTAGAGTTACAAAAACATTTACTTAATACTATATGAATAAAACAAAAATATTGTGAAACACGAATATAGTAAAATCATTAATGATCAAATGTGTTTGTGAAAAGAGATATATTAAAGAATTTTTAAGAAATGTCTCTCAACATTTCAGTGGTAATTTAAAGTTTCACTTATTTGAAACATATTTGATTTTGTTAACATTTTGTATTAAGGAGTTAGTGGAGAAGTTAACCATTTTGTTATAGTGTTTATTAACTTTAATAATGCAATAGTGCTTAGGATCATAAAATAAATCACGTGATGTTTTCTATGTTTGAATTAGACTATAATTGAATAAAATTTTCGTATATATATTGAAAAATATGTGTCAATAAAAGTGTATAATTGAATATTTCAATTAAGATTGCTTATGATGAAATAAGAAATGAATCTGTAAATCCTTTATTTATACAGTATGTATATTAATAAAGATAATATAGTTGGTAAATATGGTTGAGCGGCCAAATATTTATAGGCTTAGAACAAACACATCAACATTCTTAAGATATTCAGACATGTCAGAATTGAATAATCAAACATTGAATGGCGCCAGCTTCTGATTGCATTTCCATTGTACACTTGTCCTACTCTAATACTGTTTATTACTCAATATCAACTATAATATTTTAATATACTAATCTCATATAAAAGTATACAATATTCTACAGAAGACACGTTATAAATATATTATACCACTTTAACCGAAGATATTTGAATGTCTTTATAATTGGTTGTGTAAGTATGTATAACGCAGAGATTTATATAATTATAGACCTAATAAACAAATCAATATTGTATGTATTGCAATTTTTGAATATTTTATAAAAATCATTGACAATCTGATATATTATTATTTAACAAATTGATATAAGAAAACGGGAAGATGAAATCTTCTTTCTCAATTATATACCAGATTATACATATATTATAAAGGTTTTTATTTTGATTTGGAGTGTAAAATCGATAAAAACAATATGCCACTGGCCACTAAAATATAATTAATATGTTTTCAAATAACATTCTTAAATAAATAAGCATTGATAAATACAACCATCGATATTTAATCGATGTTTTATTTTTTTTATTTATTAAATAATAATTTAATATTACAAAACAAGAATTTTTAATAAACCAGCGTAACAGCTAAGGGTATAATTGGCTACAAATACTTTGGTCATGGGTTCAAATCCTGTTAAAGTAAAAAAAAATGAGGAGATTGGGAATAAAATTAATAAAAGCTCGATCGATCATTTTGATCAAGGATTACTTTAATTTCCTGGATTTTAAGATAAATACTGAAACGATTATTAAGTCGGTGACCTGTGTAACTAGTAATTTACACGTTGTTGTGTCAAAAAAAGAAGAAGTCCTTCTCAAAAAGCACATATTATATATGTATATATATATATATATATATATATATATATATATATATATATATATATATATATATATATATATATATATATATATTTATAAGTAAGAACTACGAAGAAATGAGAAGAAAGAATAAGAACTTTGAACATAGTAAATGGTAAACAGATACTTAACACATTCATCCCTTAAAATGTTACATAGCACCTTCATCTATTGATATCTTCAATTTACAAAAAAAAAATACATATTTTTTTAATAAAATCGAAATTACCAATTATAAATTAGTGTATAATATATGTGTAAACCTAATATTCTACATGATAAAATTATCTCCATGTATAATGAGATGCATATTTCCTTTGTTAAGCATCTAATATGTGTACATAAAGACGTCGTTCTCTTGAATAGTAGTTGATATAATATTATTTAGATAGATGATCTATTCAGGAATGGGATATTGAGTGTTTGTATGTTTTGCATCGAGTTTGGGCGAGTGACAGATGTCGATGGAGTTGGACCTCGAATCCGAATCCTCCACTTCCTCACACCACACAAACTTTATCATCATTACCATATTTCCATACCTATATATATATTCCTTACTGGAATACTACATATATTTACCTAAACGGAGCATGCATAACTATATTTATTGGGACTCCCCTTATACGTCAAATCCGAATACCAAATCAACCACCATTTCCACAACAATAATCCCCCTTATCAACTAACACACATACAAACATTACTCTTTATTCAAAATATTCAAATGACTAAATATTTTATTGGAATGCTCGGGTATGACTCTCTCGAGCTCCGCAGAGATGTGGCACTGATACGATTGGTTTTTTTGTGATTAGAGGCCAGTTATCAATACCAGATATACTTAATCGCATCAGTTTGTTTGTTCCCGAGAATTATACGCGCTGTCGCTCTCACTCCTTGTTTGCAACCCCTAAGACCCATACTAACATACTCCGTCACTCCCCATTAACCAGATCCATTGTTATTTTGTATGAATGGAATGCCAGTGGGGCGGAGAATGACATATTTGTCATGCCTTACTGTGCATTCAAGAGAAGTATGGAAGAATTCCTTAACTTTAAGCAATCATGATGTTCTCTTTATTTTTTATAATATGTTATATTTATTGTTGTATTTCGTATATATTTCTGATTCTTGATTTTTATCACATTTTTTCTATAATACTGACAAATGTCCATCATTGCCGAACCGCATTAGGTTTTTCCTGTAATGGCAAGGTGATGATGGTTCATGCTTTACTATTATGATTCATTGTATATATGTATATTAGATAAAAAATATTTATAATATTCACTGAAATGCTTTTGCATTCTCACTTTTTAGCTGTGCAGAACACAACCATGATGTTAAATGTAAATATTATATGCTAAGCCTCCGGTGAATGTAAAATATCTACTCATTTCGTAGGCTTTACCTGTTTTTACCTCAAGCTCGTATATTGTATTGTAAGAGGGCTTTAATTCAGAAATAATTTAACAATCGTGGGAAACCAAATTGAATATTCAACACATTTGCTTTGTCTAGTTTTCCCATGCGCCTTTGAAGCTCACACAATAAAATAATATTGGCTCGACATTTTCAAAACTAAACATTTATTTTGTCTTTTATAAATAAAACAACGAGCTCGTTAAGTCGAATTCTAATTCGCCAATATATTTTGACTTTGGATTGTTTCAAAGTCACTCTGTTTAATTGTTTGAGTTGGGATATAAATATTCAAATATTCGGCATATATTCAAATGTAATTATAAAGGAACTTTTTAATTATACAATGCGTATATTGTGAGTGTAATTAAATAATATTGTGATTTTAAATAAAAAGTTTTTAAATTAATTACATTGTTTGGGAATGAGAAATAGAAGTAACCCAATGTGGAAAATTTGATTATTAATTTATTATTTAATATTAAATTATATTTTTTATTTATTTGTTCGAAATCCACCCTGAATAAATACAAAGGTCAAAATTAAATGATTTCAAACTTCAGCGCTTTTACTCCCCCTCATTTCTATTCTCAGAGATAATTAATATTCCATGAATTAGTTTTAAATAAATAAATGTATTTTTATAATAAAATTTAAAGGGCATCAATTTGATATTAAAATGAATAAATATTTAAATTTAATACTTATTATTAATACAACGCGTTTCCTCGAAAATAATTAATATGTAATTTAATCCCAGCGTTGTTAGTAAATAATATTTGGTGGAATTTCACGACGAGACATAATTTGTGCAATACAATTCTAGAGATATATTAAATTATGATTTTCAGTATTTCCACATTAATATAGATTATATAATATTAAATTTCATAGTATTCAGTGTCGAGACGACATGTGTGAAAATTATCACGCCACATTGAGGTTAATAAATTGCACCTACAAGGTAACATGCGTAATATATATTATATATAATAATTTTATAATTAAGTTAAGAAAATACGAATAATATAAAAAACCGTGTATTTATATCAACTTGCGTTTTAAAATGGAAAGTAATAAACCAGCTTAATACTTTAAAATCAATCTTTAATTATGGTATTTTTTAATTTAAGTTCTCAATGATTATTTTTAATCAATTATTTTTTGAGATAATTTTGGCTTTTCCTATCATCAAATTAAAAATTAAGACATTATTACCAGATCTAATCCAAGTGGCTGTAATTAAGTGCTTGAACGTATTCGAGCTCTGCAACGATTTCCTTTATAATTATTGTATTATTTTCTTTCAAGTCTTATGATATTTACACAAAACATGATATAATTTACATTTTCACTTTTCATACATCAATAATTATATTCATAGAACAAAATATAGAGCAAATTTCAAAAATATTAATATTATTATTTTTTAATATCCAAAAATTCAACTAGAATAATAAATTCTAGAATTTAAATTTTATCACATAATAAAAAAAATTAATAAAAATGTAAGCCGCGCAGTGCTCTACAATTGTGAGCTATTAATAACCTGTTTTTTGGCCGTTTTTGGCCGAGGTTTTATTTATAATTATATATTTTTTTATTGTAAATAAGATGAATGCTGGTTCTCGCTTTTATTGATTTTAATTATTTATTTATAAATCCAGTTGTATTATTTTTTTACGTTTCTTTTTAATTTTTAATATTAAAATTATATTAAATCGCCTGCTCAAAAAAATATGTTTGCTCTTAAGTCTTTATGGAACTGAGACACATATTGCATGTATGAAACGTCAAAAAATGTGGATTTTCAATAATTATTTAACCTATTAAGTGGGACTTTTTAGAAATAGTAAAACAGTCCTATTTGACCGGCAACTAATGTAGATTCATCTATTATCTATAACACATATCTCTGTCAATAGAAGGTATTTAATCGTAAATTGTTATATTTTATAAATAATAATTAAACCGAGTGACACGTGACAGGCAGTGTTACCATATTAAATATGTGGCTAAGATTGAATATGTGGTTAAGAGCAGCGAATTTTTTTTTTTAAATGTATCTATATTTATTAATGACCTGCTTTCAGTGTGTTGTGGTCCGTATTCCCATATAATAAATGCAAAATGTGTATAAACTGTTTTGGTAAACGGTTTGTGTACTAACAGAGCGAAATTCTCCATTACAGTTTTGTTGTTTTTTGCGCAAGAAAACAGCACTGGCATTCAAATATCCCGTGCAGGAATTAATTCAGGCTTTTCCTATTGAATTCTAGTGCAAGTTTAAATTCGTTGGTGTAGTTCGCGAGAGAAATAGACGGTTCAGAGTCACAATGGCCCATTACTAAGCCATGCTGTTAACGACTACGTTACAATGCTCCGTTATTAACGATCCTTCCTTAATCAGTGGTCTCCTTCAGGTGCTATTGACTTGCTATTCTACCTACCTGCATCACATTATCCATACCAAATGTGCCTTGTACTTGTTGGCTACTAGATTACCTAATACTTGGTTAAACTTCACCCTATATAACTATAGATTATAACTCGATCGCTAGTATCAATCAATCTTCAATATCTTCAAACCATTTATGGAGATAGACTTCCAATTATTTAACTATTAATATGTTTTAACAATTGTTACACATTCAACCAATAAAATAATAATTCTTATGCATAGATATATACATAAGATATCGCATTCCATATGAATAATTCGTGTAAATATGTATTTTTGCACTCTTATCTCCTATTCGATAAAGGCATAAGTGTGTCTCCCTCACTCAACACATTTGTAGTGGCCCATGAGAATGGTTGTGACAATACTTTGGTGATTAAAACGCAATAATATTTTAAACATGTTAAAGAAGTAGTGTTTTGTAAAAAGTGAGCCTAGATGTATTTGAGTGTATGTTTGAGTCCATATGACATGTAGTAACAATGCATTTACCCATTTTACTGTAAAATATAACTGAAGATATGAAGAGAGATGTTTACAGTTTAATGTTTGCCAGGTAACTCATGTTTTTGGCTACTTGATCCACTTGATCCACGCATTTAGCCACTCATGCGATATTTTATGTTTATATTTATGTTCTTGTGTAATTGTATGTCAACATTATTAATATTAATTTGCAATGAATTATGGTAAGATTTTTTTAAATAATATTATTTAATTCGTCTCGTTCTTAATAATAAGAGTATGGCTTGTATTATTATGGTTATGACAAATACAAAATTATAAAGTATTTGTTTTATTTTAAATATATTACATTTACAAGAACATAAACAGTATTAAAGAAAACTATCACAATGCCTCATAATGATACCACAGTCCTCATCTATAGGGAATATAAAAAAACAAAGCATCAAATACAAATATGCTTTGTTATAAGATTAAAGGAATTTTTTAAAGATGTATATAAATAATGAAAAAAAATTGTAAAAGTTAAACTTTGAAGTGCACGAGTACACATGAGCACTCTGTAAAAACAAAGTAAGAGACATAGCCCAGTCAAATCAGGAAGAAAAAGGGCCAAACCTCGGAATTTGAGCCTAGAGGCTGTAAGTTTGCATACTTTTTTATTTTAGTGTTATAAAAGTGTGTGAAAAATCGAATAAAATCAGGGGGATTTGAAAGTTATTAGAAGTATTTGAGGAGATAAATATCGAGATAATGTTGAAAAACTGATTATTGTGACTTTTGACCCTAAATTACTTTGAAACCCGTCAACTGATTTTTTTAGAATACAAAAATAAAGATGTATGCAAAAATTACAGCTTCTAGGCTCAAATTCCGAAGTGAATCCCTAATTTGACTGGGCTAACAGATTATACGGATTATTATCAGCCTCTTATTTTTCTTATACAGTCTTTATTTGTTTTTTAACAATAATGAATTTTTTTATTGTCTTATTGATATTTATTTACATGTTTTGTATTAACTGCAAGGATACAAATTACAATGGGTATTTTATAACTCAATATACATGAATTACGATTTAAATAAAACTACCATGCACTTGAATAAAATATAATTCACTGAATAAGCTAAAATAATTTGTATTTAAAATTATCATCTGAATAATAAATTTTAATTAATGAAAGTGTCTAAGTGATTCAAAATAGATTTATTTGTTGATTGGGGCGGGCAAACAAAGATTGGCAAAAGTGTCAAAGTGTCTTCGCCGAGGTGATTTCAGTGTTTGGTCGTTTAAGGGGACTTAGTTGACGATAAGAAGGCTCTATTCTGATGAATAATTAATGGATTTGACTTCTTCTTACTTTTCGACACTGACAACTTTCATCCCTGATGACTTTATCGCACTTCTGACCGCGCCAATCCAACCCCCCGTCGACATATTTAAAATCTCATTACTTACAATGTCTAAAAATAAACGAATAATTATTAAAAAATAATCAAATGATAATCGGTTGGGATAAAAGCGATCGATGTTGAAAGTTGTTCTTGCCAAGATCTCGAATAGCAAAACTCCCTCCACTTATCGCCAAGCTTTCGGCTACCTTCTCATGATTGAAACACTATCAGAATCAATCGATCAATAATTTTTGCGATAATATTAATTGTACGATGGTATTAATTCCACAAATTTCTGATACATTTGGATTATAGTGATGTATTGCAATCGAATAGGGAGAATGGGAATTCCATCGCAGTTTGATTACGCTCCTTGTATAGCAAATGTGGCTGAATGCAATTTACAATAATACCTATCCCATTATAGACACGTCTACATATTTAAATAAATGTCATCACATATAACAATGCGATTCAGGGATGAAATAATTTATATATTACTACATATATTAATAATAATTTTATAAAAATTAAAATCTCTAAAAAATACTACAAAAGGCTATAGCGCACTTGTACTAGTTTGAAACCCAACATGTCAAATGAAATCTGACTAAGACTCTTTTTCTTATGTAAACAGTATGGGTGAAGATGATAGTCAAATTTAAAAGAGCGATACGTGTACTTAAAGTATAAAATATTAAATATTGTAGTTGATTTCTTTATAAAGTTGATATTCACTAATATGTAAAATATTAATTAATACGAGAGAATCGCTAATTAAATATTACAAATAAAATTAATTAGATTTATTAATTACTCATAGTATTAATATTTTTATTTAATTGAATATGAGATCTTTTGTACAAATAAGACAAAAATAAAAATACTGTATATTAAATGTATAAAAAAGCAGAGAAATTATATAAAATTAAGTGTAGGAGAAAATATTTCATATTCCATATAAAATCGCCCCTAGACAAGCACTGTTATCGGTGAAGAATTGGTGGAAAAGAAATCATTATTAAATATTATTAAAACAAAATCAATATAATAATTATATTTGTAATAAAATTCAATAGAGACACAATTATTTTTTGTATTATGAAAATTTGAACAATAATAATGTTTTTGTCATCTGTTGGTGGTAGTCATGTTTCTTACCGTTAATAATAATACCAAATTTAACCGATATAAAAATTATTCAATTAATTAATTTTTGTATGTAAAATTATTTAAAATTTATTTACAACATTGTGTTTGACAAAGCACCAGTACGAAAACGGGGGCATTAACTTTAGATTACGCAGCTCTGTTTGGGTGCACCTCTAATAATATATATTTATTAATGTAACGGAAATGAAGTGGCGTATGGCAACACTCAACCATCTGCCATATCCGGTACCGATGACATGATACAGCCATGTTTAAGCCACCACCAACTACGGTTAACAAGCTTCAATATTAATTATTACTGTAAACACAATCATTTCTAATTCCAATCATGTCTGCCTGAATACGCCGTAATATAACAACATAATTATTAATCCAAATAAATATGGGGCGCTTCCATATGAACAATATTATAATACATCATCCTTTTGAGGAATTAAGATATATTTATATTATTAATCCTCCTAAAAGCCTATGGAGTATCTGAAAGGGTCGATTCTCAAGTGGGATGATATTAGATTGATTTCCTTGTATTCTCAAATTACAAGATTATTAGGCAATCTTAAGTAGCATTCGAGTGGTGGGAAATTAAGAAAATCTTTCATCAGAAGAGCCACATTTTTATATGGTTTATTGGTAATTAAAACGTAATTACTACTTTACTCTTTGAACAGCAAGAATTGTAGTCTTTACAAATCGTTTTTATTAAATCCCAAACGTGTAAATTTGTAAAAAAAATACACGGGAACCTGGAAACCTTTTTTCAGTCAATTAGTTAGTAGTATATATATATATATATATATATATATATATATATATATATATATATATATATATATATATATATATATATATATATATATATATATATATATATGTATATATATATATATATATATATATGTATATAATAATTTGATTTATAACGACTGGGAGATCGGGGGTATTATTAAAAAAATCCCCATCGATCGTTATGATCCTGGTTTTCTCTGATTTCCTGTATTGAAATTACTGTGGCGATTATTAATTTGGGCAAAGCTGCTCTATCTGTCACCTGTGTAATTAGTAATAGTTAATGAAATAACACGTAGTTGTATCTAAACAAAATTCAAAAAATCCTCTCATAAAGCCTCTCAGGGGGTTTATAAATAAATAAATGAATTAATTGCATAGTCAAATATTATACTTATTAAATAACATATGAGAATATTATTTCAATTAATGCATTTTGAAGTCACCATGCTTAATATCACATACAGTAAACGTACGCCTATTTATTGACAAAAATCATTGATGTTCGAATGAAATGCTTCGAATAGATGTAAAAGGTGTATTTATATACCCTTAGGAGAAGAAGTTTATTTTTTGTGTATCGGTTGTGTGAAAAATAAATGGTTTGAAGTCGGTGGGTAATGGAGGTCTCTTCCACCCACCAATACTTCTCTTCACCCCACACTATTTATAAATCTAAAGGACCACAGATTTTTCTATGCCGGTATATCACCACCCCTATTTCACTCCTTCGTGATCTTGTTTTATTTTTCGGTGAATCTTTACTTTGATGCGAAAGTATGTTTACACTCTAAATATTCGCTTTAAATTATGTTTCGTCGCCAAAAATACAACTGTTTGAGAAAATATGTGTGTATTTTTATTTATTATGTAAAATCATCCACTTCACGAGGATGGATGGAAAAGTTAAATACAATTACTAGAAACAGGGTCCGAATAAAAATGTCTATCGAATCCCAAACCAATAAGCTTGAATTGTAATACTAAATTGTTTCTTAAGTTAAACGAAAATCACCCATCAGATCCTAATACAAATTCATTATGCAGATATTAAATACAGCTGAATTTATATTCCATTTTTTTGACCTCGCCGAAAAATTTATATATAATATTGGTTTTTAATTGTTTATATTTTACGTTAACCATACCAATATAAGGGTAGTAAAAATTATGACTAGCTATTTCTGATATTATTAGCCAATCGCTGATATTTTAAAAGTAACGCAAATCTCTGTTGTAAATAATTCAAAATATGTATTAATAAAGTAATTTTTATAAAATAAATAATTTTATAGTGAGAAATTTATTTGATTGATGAGTTATTACGACTGGAAATCGGGAAAATATTAATAAAATCGCGATCGATGGTTTCAATGCAGGTTTACTTTGATTTCCATGATTTTCGGGTAAATATTGAGTCAAATAACGCATAGAGCCGCTCTTTCGGTGACTTATATAAGTAATATGTAATATATAAGATTAATTTAAAAAAAGCCTCCTCCAAAAATATCTAATTCAGTAGTACATTTTATCTAGTGCTAAACATAATTATTATATTTGTATAGTAATGGATTTGATTACATGAATATTCAACAGTGTGTAGATAATTGAACACAATAATAAGGTTAAAATTCAATAAGGATATGTGATATTATAATGTTGATAAAAAGGTATACTTTACAACTTTCAAAAGAAATAAATCAAAATCGATCAAATTGCAAAAGGGGGTAGTCTCTCCGAAAAGACCCAAAGCCTTAAATAAATTATGGCAAATCGTGTAGTCATTGAAGTTAAGTTAAGGTTTCTTAAAGCATGTCGCTAATGCATCGTCCATATAGAAAGATGGTCTTCAAAGTGCTTCTTTCATACGCCGTGTTGCCAATTAACGCCACCCTCCTTTGATGAGAAGGTCACCACCTGCTTGTGTCAACATTCTTTGATACTTTGATATATTTCACCTCCTAAAATAGACTTTTATCCTTCTGAATTAATCACTTTATATTTTGTTAATTCATTGTTGTTATAATAAGATACAATAGCAGACGGCACAAGTCGCATCTGATGTTACAAACGTGACTCCGACAAACACAACTTTTGACGACCTTTACGTGACAAATAAACTTATTCCATACAAACTATTCAGCCTATCCACAATTTAATTAATCTGAGAATCACTTGAAAAAACTGTTTTTTTTATTTACGCCCCAAGGATCTTTTTTGAGAGGGTTTTTTAGACACAACAACGTGTTAATTGTCTGTCGGTGATCGGGATTTGTACCCACAGTTTTTGTAGCCATCACCTGAGCTATTACAATTTAAACTCAATACTGACGCAATTTATTATATTTTTAATAATATTAAGCCGTTCATATGTCTTTTGTTAAAATAAACCATTGTTTTGAGTATGTTAATATAAAAAAATAATAATATACGTTTACCGTACTCTAAAATCCTCCTTCACCAAATATTATTACTGTTTAATAACCCATTCTATATTTTTTATTAAATAAACGTATTAATTTGAAAAATTGCCTCTTAAGCACAAGACTTAATTATTAATAATTTTTGAAACTGATTGAACACTTAAGAAAGTAAATAAGAATATGGATGTAAATTATTATGGAATAAATAGCGCAAATCCCATTTGTAAAATACTAAGAAAACGAGGAACGAGATATAAATTAGTTAGCATATATAAGAAAAACATATTTACTATTGGAAAAATTTCTCTGCGCGTAAATATAAGATCAGATAATTTTCTCTATAGGAAAAAAATATAAAGGGAAAGGGAAAACCAATTTATATAAGAAATTAACACCCTTGCTTATAAATTATATTAAATGTTTATACCAATTTAATATCAAAATTTATACTCGTTGAGGATAAAGCCCAATATAAATGTTAACACCATAAAATTGAGTAGTTAAGCAATGTAGAATCATTTTTCTTGTTGAAAAATTGGTCAAAAGTATGTGCTGATCAAATACTTGTCTGTTTTGAAGTAGGAATTAGTGTGTGCGTGGTGTGATGGAATTTTAATAGAGCCTGAAAAAGCCATTAAGCCCCCTTCTTCCCATAAATCTCGTTCAATTAAAGCCATTTTATGCACTGCCAGCAGATATCTTTCCATGGGTCGTTATGCTAAACACCACCCACATTTACCCTTTAACCATCACCAACACTTGCACTTAAACCCTATGAAAAAATGGCGATTTGATCTCAAATTAGCCCTCGTCAAAATAAAACCATAATTATAATCCTACATTCAACGACACTTATCTATGGTTAACTTGGAAAAACCAAGGCAAAGTTTTATTTTATCAAATCGTTTAAATCTTCCGTAGCTGAAAAAAATATGAATAATGAGGTTTGAATCGTTTGTTACTTTTAATTTCAAAAAGAAAAATATTAACTCGCAAATTCAGACGATCAATCAAATAAATCATTAGCAACTGGCAGGTAGAAAATATAGACAAAGCTTCATTTTTTAAACGATATTATGATTTATGAATAAAATAAACAACAATAAGTTCGTGGTGTGACGAGAAAATATTTTTCAGGCTTCTAATATAGGTAAATAAATTTAAAACAGTATTGAATACATTTTTAATTCCTTTAATTTTTATAATGAACAATAGGATAATGAAATTAACTGATAGCTAATAGGTAATATATTTAATTTAATAAATATTACTTACACGACTGAATCACATGAATTATATACAATAAATAACGACGTGTTTGAATCCTGGAGAGATCGGTAAACTTCAAAAATAATAATTCATTCTGTTAATATCCAAAAATAATATATTTTAGTTTCATTTATATTTACACCCCGAGGGACTTTTGAGAGGCTTTATACACATTGGATTTTTTTAGACACAACAATGTGTTATTTCATTACCTGTTGATGATCTTAACAATTACTAGTTACACAGGTCACCGACTTAATAATCAGTATTTACCTTACAATACAGGATATCAGAGTAAACTTGGATCAAGACGATCGATCAGGATTTTATTAATATTTTTTAATTAATAAAACTCTACCAATAAAATGCTCATCTTTATTTCATTGAGGTGAGGCAAAAGTCCCGATTTATTATATTTATTTTACGCCACAAGGAGCTTTCTTGAGAGGGTTTTTTTAGACACAAAACTTGTTAATTGTCTGTCGGTGATCTTAACTATTATTAGTCACACAGGTTACCGACTTAAAAATCAGTATTTACCTTACAATACAGGAAAACAGAGTAAACTTGGATCAAGACGATCGATCAGGATTTTATTATTAATTATTATCGATCTCACAGTTGTAGTAACCAATCAAATCAATTTAAAAAATATTGATTTGAATGGGATTTTTAAGCTAATTATCTTGTATCTAAAAACGTGTTACATTGTTGACGTTCTTTCTGGGTCAAACTACGGCGGTGAAATAATTTTCAGGTAGATTATTAGGCTTGTTGACGAGGGCTTTAGGCGATGTCAGCTTTTTAGCAGATGATGATAATTCAGTATGAGGTTGAGGAGAGGAACTTATTTGAATTTGGCTGTTGGAGTAGAGAGAGACACGAGTAATGGCAGAGGTCTGACGCGGCCATTTGTAACAGCTGACACAGAAGCAAAGGGGCGTAGCATCGTAGCACACCATCGTAGAGCATCGTAGACCACATATAACTATATCGTAAGCAGCCCCAGAGAAAAACTCTACATTAAATATTTTCACCCCCCAATGCATTCGGTGCGTACGTGACGTTCGAATGAAATATAGTCGAACTTTGCAGAAACAATACGTTGCCAAGCGAACGTGTGTAATGGAGTATTTGTATGTACCTTCAAATATGTCACCCCATATAATCCAAATATTATATTACTATTCATATACTAAAACACGAGTTTAATATCGAATATTTCTGGCCTGTGGTTACATCAATATTATATTAAGAAATATGTTTTTGAATAACAAGCTTTCTCCATCCAATATATTTTCCAGACATATTATTCGTCTAGTTATGAATACATGCGATTTCTTATTTCTTTCTTTGGCTACCATACACATCTTTGTATTGTTTTGGGGCTTTTCAAGAATATATAAACTAAAATAAATGAATGATTATCTTCAAATTAATAATTTACAGGGAGTGAATGAAAAAAATATTTGTGTTTCGCCATTTTAATATATTATTGAATAATTGTAAACATAAGATTTGGCTTTTATTTAATTTAAGCATTCATTTTTATTATGAGATTTGACCAGCTTTTATTATAATAAGACCTTGATATGATTATAATTTTTAACATAATATCTATAAAATTAAGTTACTGATATACATACATATGTATATATGAGTAAAACTTTTTTTAACTCAAAAACTGATTATTTGTAGATACGTTTAATACATTTATATCATATAAATATTACAAGATTTTACAATGAGTATATAAATCTTTTTACCTATAACTAACATTTATGAATATTTTATTTAAATTCGACATGAATGATAGTATTAAATTATAGAAAGAATGGAAAATAAAATAAAAACCCATTTACAACTATGAAGATTAATAAATAATTACAAAAACACTTTATTAACAAAAAAATTACAAGATGCATATAGCATTTATAGAATAATTTGATTAAATATAGTAAGTAATAAAAAGTAAAAATTTCGTTTACAACAGTAATTACAATTATTTTTTGGTTGAGTATTTTTAAGTGATTGATTGTGAAAGATATACCATGAAATCGAATGATTAATTTTTATTTTCTAACTAGAACTTTCATTGATTAATATAATAAATGTAATTAATCCAGTCATTTGGTCCACTTCTATGAATAATATAATAAAATTAGCGAAATTTTAATTATCACAATAAGCATGTGTTTGATGGGATCGTAAAACTTTCTCATATTTTATAGTGCTAGTAAATTTGCTTATGAATTTTCCATTGGAGTTGTTGAAACTTCGTGGTATATTCAGTTTATTTTCATTCGAATAGTTTGCTTATCAAATTACAAACGACAATGCATTGGCAAATCAAAACACGTACTAAACAGCGTTCACGGTTCAAAGTTGTTTTATTTTATTTCATCCCTGTGCAAAAATTTTAATGCAATGTTCAACACTGGTTATTCCATTGTTGAATATATTTTTAATAAATGTAAGCAATACCAACATTAATTTAAGAAACCAACTTTAATATATAAATCCATATAGATAAGCAACTAAACTTAACCCAACCTAATTTACTATTGTTACAAAAAAGTCAAGTTTTGGGTGAAACCAATAAATTATGCAAATATTTTCGTTTTATTAGAATGCAGATTAAACTTTTTATCAGTAAGGATAATTTAATTGGATAGGGTTGCATTAGGTTAATTTTCACAATATTATTTTTTATGTTCACGAAATTACATACTATAAAAAAACTATAATGTTATTAAAGTTATTCCACCCAGAAAGCCACACGATCAACAATTAATTTCTCAACTAATTTAAGTGTTTATCTAAGATAGTGGTAATAACCATATTTTCCGGTAATAATAATAATCCGCTGTCATTCCATATATATCTGAAATGAAAATAGCCGTCGTCGTATTCAGGACAACAAGTTATTATAACTTTTGCGATACTTTACCTCTCTTTGAAATATTGTCGTCATATTAGTAATTGTTATTGAATTATTTTTTAACTTTCCTCAAAATTCACAGTAAAATTTAAAAAAAAAGTTGGAATTATGTATACCTATTTTTATAATATTAACTGTTATAAATAATATACTTATAATTATGTTTATTACTATCCCTAAGCTAAGTAATACAATAATTTTTAAGGGTTAAAGTTGTATTATATTTATACCTACATATTATTCGTGACTCCAAGCAAATATACAGGGTGGACTTGAAATAACTTAATTAATAATTGAACAAATTTTTATTAATTAAATTTTTTTAAATAATTAAAATATTAATAGTGGTGACTGTGCATATTTTGTCTGTTATGCGTAATTAATATTAATAATCATTTTTCAATATGAATTAATAAAAACAAAGGTTATTCTTACGATACCCTACCACCCCCTAAAATATTCCCAGTTAGTTAAAGTCCACCATGTATATGTAAATATTACAATTTCTTTATTAATTATGAATTATACTTAGGTATACATAGTATATAAATATTTTTACATACATATAACTAGCATGAGATTTTTTTTAAATTGATATGAGAGAATATACTCTAGAAGTACATTCATATTTTTAAGTATTTAATATTAATTTAAATTATCGGTGTCATATTCAGGTGTCGATATGTATAATAGTAATATGTAGTTGTATGCATGTTATAAAAGTGCTGAGTAAAGGCTTTAGCTATTCTCGAGCTTCATATAATTCAAGCCACCCTTTCTTTTGCACTCTTTACACAAGGCCTGTGCTTAAGTACTTTATGTTACACGTGTAATAATAGCTGCACGTGCCATGCTAAAAATATAACCAAATGGCCGTATTCAAATAAACGCTATCATTTTGACACCGATTATATACAATTTCATTCTTGTTTGTTTGCTTATCCGCAATGGACTGCCAAAAACATGGCTGTTAACCATCTTGAAAATCACTTTTAAAAAATTATGGAAAATTGTCATCTTATTATATCTTTTTGAGAAGGTTAAAACATATTTATTTTAAAGACACGACAGCGTGTTAATTCATTGTCTGTTGGTAATCTTCGACTTCAAATTAGAGTATAAATGTATCAAGATGATCCATTTTTTTTATCGTTTTGAGCGAAATTTGGACCCATGACCACCCACTTTATTACCTGAGATATTACGTTAATTTTCCTACTTTTGTCTAGTCATGAATATTTTTATTGGCCGATGTATTTTAACAGAGAAGTTCACCTTTCAGTTAAGGAAATAATAGTTAACTAAAGAGCTCAACCATAATTTTCCTGATCACTAATTCACACTGAAAACCTAATAAAGTATTAATTGAAAATATGCATCTTGCCTCAGTATTTACCTTACAATCCAGGAAATCAGAGTAATCCTGGATGATCCTCTTGATTCTTGGATCAAGAGGATCAATTGGGATTTTATTAATATATAATAACGATCTCCCAATCGTAATAACCGATAGAATGATTTTTTTTACTTGAGCGGGGTTTGAATCCACGATCACAGTATTTGTAACCACTCGCCTTATCCACTCAGCTTTTACGCTTATTATTGTACAATTAATTATTACCTGGAGGATTTCTTTAGGTATAGTAAAAGCATGTTTTTTTTAATTTAATATATAATAACATTTATAAAATATAGTATAAATATATTTTGTGCATCTTGCCTCAGTATTTACCTTACAATCCAGGTAATTAGATTTGAACTCAAAACCACACTGGTAATAATAATGGTTATTTAAAGCCTTTGACCTTTCGAACTTAACGCTTCGAAAATAATAAGAATTAGAACAAAACACACTAGATAAATACTAGAAGATTTGACGACCTACAAAAAAAGACTATATTTAATAAATAAATGATAAACTTACAATGTAATATCATCACTTTACTAACGTGTGTGTAACAAAGTATGAGTATCAAAATGTAATATGTAAAAACAGTAATGCACATCGCCATTCAGAATCGCTTTTAAAAAGAGGGCGAAAATAAGAAGAAGCGAAGACCGAATCGTAAAATCGCCTTTCTAGGTTCGAAACAAAAAAAATGTATAAATCCAATACAAAAAGACTGTCTTGCATCTCCCAATTCGTGACTGAAAAAGTTCCCGTCCCCTTTGCTGAAAACATAACTTTGCACTAAAACTCGTCGATATTTCAAAATCAATTTCATAGTCTGCCAAGTAGAAAACACTTTATTCCTTTATCTTCCCTCGACCTGGACTAAAAAAGATGATTCTTTTACAATATTTCGCACGTGTAAATCTCATATTGGATTCAAAAAAATATAAGTGAACGAGGGATGAAAGTTTATAAGAAACACATCCGAATATATAAATCATTTCGATTATCCAAATCGAATGTTTGTATTATATTCGATCAAAGAGCTTCAGTTGGACACATTTTCAAAAAGTTAATTTAATAAAAAATAATATTTAATTTTTTCATATAATCTTTTTTGATAATAGTGGAACCAATCACAGGTCTTACACATTTAATATTAAAATCGGAATTATTTCGCTTTAATACCCTTTTAAATAATGTCAAAATTTTTATTTATTAACACAACCGCTTAATAACAAAAATATACATATAAACAATAAAAAAATTATAATTCTAATAATAATATTTATTAAAGCTTTTCATTTACAATTGATTTTTATTACTTATTCGTGATGTAGATTAATGGATGATGACCGACAATGATATTAGAACTCCGGACTTGTGGGTGATAAACATCAAGATGGTGATCCAAGCAGACAAATCTAATTGTCTAACTCAAACTCGTCTGCTTGGTCTACCATCTTGATATTTATACATCCGTTTGTATGGCCTTATAGTATTTGGGTGGTATCGCATAAGCACATTTTGATGTATAATTTTTCAACTATTACTCCTATTGTAATGCTTTTTTGTCATAGTAAATATAATATTAGTATTTTTTGGAATGTTTGATTTGATTTTATACCTTTATTTGTGCGTTCAATTATTTATTTTATCATTTATTCTTTACAAAAATTGCGGTTTTTTTTATTATTTTATGCAAAACATTTATTTTTTATTTATTTACGCTCCGAGGAGCTTTTTTATTTTTAGAAAGGGTCTTTTTAGAGGGTTTTTTAGACACGTGTTAGTTGTCTGTCGGTGATCTTAACTATTACTAGTTACACAGGTCATCGACAGAGCGGCTCTGCCCGACTTAATACCGAATAATCGCCTCAGTATTTACCTTACAATCCAGGAAATAATAGTAAACCTGGATCGAGACGATCGATTATTCCCGACCTCCCAGTCGTAATAACCGATCAAATCAATTTAAAAACATATTAAATAATATTTTTTTATCTCATACACGCATACATGATATCAATATATTTTAAGTAGAGTGCGCACATGCATATAAAATATGTTTATCTGTTGTCAATGAACACATCCATGCACTTGTATGGGAGATAATTTGTATTTGAGTAATTCGATTTGAGAGAGATTGGCAATATAATGCGATAAGGGTTGGTGTGTATGGTGAGTCACTTGGATATGGGGTTTTATTGTGTCTAGGGGACCTGGCCAGCTGTTTCCTGGAACCCACCCCCCTCAATCCTGTCTGGTCATTTGCTCCCTTACTTTATATCAAGGTGGTGGTTGTGATGCTAGTGCTTCCTACTACAGCATCACCCTTAATAGCTTCACTCGCATATTGTTTTAGTTTTTTGCCACCTACTACCATCAAGTCAGAGCTGGCTGAGCAGAGAGACAGATTTATATATTGGGATAAAAATATCTTACAGCTACACTTGATTTTATTAATTCATAAACACCAGAAGGAATTGTTTAAGAATACTTTCTTATCAAACATCTTTATTTAAATACATATATTTGCATACAAACAAAATGCAGCTCAAGCAGACCACACAACTATCCTACAACCCTGATTAATTCATATGTATTTAAATAAAAAATACAATGCAACTTGAACGTATATTCCATCAATTATACAAATGATTAAATATTTTTATATATATATATATATATATATATTTTTTTATAAAAACAAACAGCTTCCCGAAAGTATCCGGCAGCCTATAGTTTTATACATGAATAATAAAAGAGACGAAAAGAAAAGACATTTGATTAAAAGACATTATTATGGGTTATTAAAAAGCAAGAATTATGGGTTTAATTTATATAAAATATGTGCTGTGTATATAATAAATATGGACATATATTGGTTATTTATCCCATTCGTTAGATTAATAATAACCATAACCGCTTAAACTACAACTAGTATATGGTCTAGTTATTTAAAAGAGAAATAATTTTAATTTCTAAATTTTATTTAATGCGTTTGTGTGTACATACATTGAGTACAATTAAATAAAATTTGAATAAAAAAAATACTCGTTTAAATAAACGATTGGTTATTTGATAATATTTAAATTTATTACAGATAAATAAATAAATATTAAAGAGTTGGTCACTCAATTGATTAAGGGGCTTAAAAAATATTTTAATTCATATACAACAGAAGCCTTTTTATTGATATTAATCAAGTTAATTGCCTATCACTGAACAGATTATATTTTTCATATTTTATATACACAAATTTTACAGTCAACAAAAAAAACTCTTTCATGGTTATAATAAGTATTTTTAAATTAATTTCAACTTTTTGAGTTGTAGTCATGTAGTATAATAATTTATCAATTGTAACGTAAAATAGCATTCAATTAAACGTCACCCAACCCAAAATTCACAGTACTATTGAGATGCTTATATGCAGAATTTATCTTGATTTATTTATTATTAAATATTAAGGTTATACTCCATTATTATAAAGTAGTATTGTATTGAAATTGTGATAAAAATAGCAGGTTGTGCAGGTTTGCGGCGGAGCAAGTGCAAGAGTTCGCGTCTAGACGCCAAATTCAATTTTGAATCATACATTATTCTCAACGAGATTTCTCTCCACACACCACAGACACATCTACTTTACTAAATTTACAAATAATTCCAATATATACTCCACTGGCATTATATTTAATATAGGAAATTGTGTCTATTGGAAGTGGTTATTATATAAATGTTTTTTATTGATAATCAAATAACTAAATGTAAGGAATGGTACATTAAATGTAACACAACCACACCTCCATTAATGGTCCAAGTCGGCTAGTTACAATTATTATTATTTAAAAAAAAATAATAATCTTTCGTATTTACTTATTAAGTGATTGACTACCTGATTTGAATATGTAAACAAAGTACGGTAAAGCGTAATTTCAAAAATGCATTATGAACATTGCAAGTAAACAACAGTTACCAGCGTAATGGCTCAGGGGATAAGACGTGTGGCTACTAATAGTGTGGTCATAGGTTCGAATCCCACTCAAGTCAAGATTTTTAAATTGATTTGATCTCTTATTACGAATAAAATCCCGATCGATAGTCTTGATCCAGGTGTACTCTGATTTCCTGTATTCTATGGTAAATACTGATTATTAAGTCGGTGACCTGTGTAACTAGTAATAGTTAAGATCACCGACAGACAATTAACACGTTTTTGTGTCTAAAAAAACCCTCTCAAGAAAGCTCCTTGGGGCGTAAAATAAATATAATAAATCGGGACTTTTGCCTCACCTCAATGAAATAAAGATGAGCATTTTATCGGTAGAGTTTTATTAATTATAAAATATTAATAAAATCCTGATCGATCGTCTTGATACAAGTTTACTCTGATTTCCTGTATTGTAAGGTAAATACTGATTATTAAGTCAGTGACCTGTGTAACTAGTAATAGTTAAGATCATCTACAGGTAATGAAATAACACATTGTTGTGTCTAAAAAAATCCAATGTGTATAAAGCATCTCATAAGTCCCTCGGGGTGTAAATATAAATTAAACAAAAAAAACTGCACTGGATACATTTTGTTTTGTTGCTTAATTATTTGCTTAAAAGTCGGGCAGAGCCGCTCTGTCGGTGAGCTGTGTAACTAGTAATAGTTAAGATCACCGACAGACAATTAACACGTTGTGTGTATAAAAACCTCCTCAAAGAAAGCCATCAGAGATGTAGGTTCTCTGGTATTCCAGACGACTGTGTTCTCTTAATAAAAAATAAAATTAAAAAAAAACAACAAATTCTAATTTGAACTTGAACTAATGCAACGACATCATAAGTTGTTTTTATTATCCTCTAATGACAACATATATTCACTCATTAATAACACTGAAGATTCTCAAGTTGTCATAATAAATTATTTTATTGTTAATAAAAAAAAATGCTTAGGCCCGTTTTAGTATATTTTTTAATAATCGCAATGGCATTACATAATGGCCAAAATTTTTTTTTAGTGTCAAATGAAAACATGTTGTATATTAATAATATTCGGCCACATAAATGAGTCACCGTTAGTATTCGTATCACTTTACATGGCAAAGTGGTGAAAGTGCATTAGTTTAGCGTCGCCATTTACGCACCAAACAACATGAAACACATTGCAACACCCACACACTATTATTACAGATATACAATTTCAGCAATATTATATTATCCACCCCTCAGCATCCCATTTATCATACAAGGAGACAATATTTACAGGATACATCACATCCACACCAAACAATGCCAGGTACATTCGATTATCCCCTATACCATACGAAAATATTTATATATTTTATAAAACTCATGGTGGTTTTATAATTTATGTATACACAAAAAAGTTGACTGCTCTCTTGTGATATATGAGATAAAGCTTCTACAAGAGTTGAAAAGTGTATACACATAAATATGTCCCTTCTTCTAACCTAACATATGCCACCGACTAGTTATTACTTTATTACTGAAACAACAAGCCTTCTTATTCTTATTTATGGACTAATTTCAGCCCTGGCTTTTATGGATATTTATAATCCACGATTGATTAAAATAATCCGAAATATCATTATGTCGATCATATTTATTTTTAAATATACAAGTAAAATTCAACCTAGTATTTTACTCTCCATTTATTTTCACACCATGCTTATTTAAAATTACTTACTGTTATTTTTAATTAAATCATTTGTTATTTATTTGAATATTTACAGTTTGTTAGGGAGTAGATAGTTTCTTATTGACTTGTTTTACTTTTATGTACATACATGTTGATTAACTGATTTATGGCATTTCACTAAAAACGAGAGTTTAATAGATAATATGCGAAAAAAAATATAGGGAACAATATTTATTTACACCTTTAAAGATTTATAGAGTAAAGAGAATAAAAAAGAGTGAGCCAATAAAGAAAAAAAGTAGCAAAAGATTTTTTTATAAAAAATGTACAAATGAGTAGGTATGTATTTATTTTAAAGGGATAGAAAACCAAAGAAAATTAGTAAAGTTAAAAAAATTATATAGTTCTTGTTAAAACATTGAATCGTTTTAATATATCCAATGCAATTATTCTATTTTTATAAAATATATTAATAATATCCATGGGTACCCACAAGACAAGTGTTCCCCTTTCCCCCTGAATTAATAAATTAAAAAAATAGAAAAAAATCTACCAAAAATCCACTGGTACATTTTTTTTATTATACAATTATTTCTTTATTAAATATAATTTGCATACATTTTTTGATACATTATGATTAGATGTTACAATATTAAGTTTATAGACTTAGTCTTTTACTTATTTTAATACAGAGTACAATCAATTGATATTTAAAATAATTAATAAGTCATAACATAATTTATGGGTAAAAATACAAAAACCCACTTGTATAACTACTAAAATATATAATACATAATAAATAATAAATAAAAATAATAATAATAAAATAAAATTAGAGTTACAAAAAATTTACTTAATACTATATGAATAAAACAAAAATATTGTGAAACACGAATAAAGTAAAATCATTAATGACAGACAAAATTATGTGTTTGTGAAAAAAAATATTTTAAAGAATTTTTATGAAATGTCCCTCAAACATTTCAGTGGTAATTTAAAGTTTCCCTTATTTGAAACATATTTGATTTTTATTAAGGAGTGTAACATTTTGTATTAAGGAGTTAGTGGAGAAGTTAACCATTTTGTTATAGTGTTTATTAACTTTAATAATGCAATAGTGCTGTGTAATATACTATATATTTTAAAACATATTTTTCACAGATCATAAAATAAATCACGTGATGTTTTCTATGTTTGAATTGGACTATAATTGAATAAAATTTTCGTATATATTGAAAAATATGTGTCAATAAAAGTGTATAATTGAATATTTTAATTAAGATTGCTTATGATTAAATACGAAATGAATCTGTAAATCCTTTATCATCATTTATGATTTAAAAAAAATACAAAAACCCACTAATGTATCTAAATCTTCTTATAAATGTAGCCTAAATATTGATTATTATTATTTATAATATATTTCTATTCTATTATTTATAAATATATTTCTATGGCTTAGAGGCGTTTGCGTATGTTTCTTCCATTCCATGTATAATTTTAATAAATCAGTTTATATATTGTCGTTTTATTGTATTATTGTTTGTCAATTAAGTAGCAACTCATCTGAAGGCGTTAGTTATGAATATGCAATATATAATGTGATAATGAAAGGTTGACTCGTAACAAAGGTATTTTAGTACAGAGTCTCTTTAATCAGAGGCACTCGGCGGCTTGTATATTGAGGCTTTATATTGCGACAGAAGGGCGCTAAGCTGGCATGAAATTTACTTTTATATTGCTGCCAGAAACACTATTCGGACATATAAAGTGTGGCAAAGGACACATGCGGGAAGGATAACCGTCTGAAATAAGGTCCTGAAACACCGCATACATATAAACTCTCCACACACGAACCACCAATAAAAATGACCACACTGAAACCACCCTCACATTTACCCTTTCAATTGAACTACTCCAATTTTAATATAAGTCACCTTGCTCCAAACATATTTATGATCGTATTCAAATTTCACACCTATATAAACATTTTTGAAATTTCCATACATATGTTGTTTGTTGGTTAAAAATATTACTATCTGTTACTACATTTAAAAAATATTTCGATATAATTGCGAATCTTAAAATGAAAAAATTATGATTCCTATATATCAACCTTATCAATAACACAGTGATTTTTTTACTTTAGAGTTTAAAATAATCGATTCAATAATACATTTTTTCAAATTAATTTCAAATGGCGTGAATTTGACAAGAAAAATCTGTATTTTTATTATATTTTGATCACATTTGAAATAATAAATAAAATTTTAATTTTTATTATTATATTTCAATACAAATACCAGCATTTCAAATAAGTACGTTTATTAATTTTGGTTTAGTGAAAATCACAAATATTTAAAAATATTCTTGTTATTGTTTATTAATCCTATTTTTTCCTCATACTTTTTCTCTCTTATATCGAATAAAAATCTCATGTTAGTTATAGGTAAAAAGTCTAAATAATAAGATGTTTTTAGTTATTTAAACTATGTAGAATTCAAATTAAATAAAGAAATTGTTTTACTGTACTACTAAATATTTAAAATATATATTTGTAGAATATATTGTTGGAAAATATATTGTAGAACTGTTAAATTTAGATATTTTTAAGACCACGTTAAAATAATCCCGAAAAAATATTTATAATCGAAGTTTACTATTGAGAAGTAATCTTGTAAATCGCCTCGTTAGCTTAGTGGTAAGAGCACCTATATTTAAACCAGAAGATGCAGGTTTGAGTCCTGATGAGAGATGTTTGCCTGATCATTTTAAAAAGGGATCAATAATTCAATATCTGTTTTTTTCTAAATGTTCTTACTTTTCAGTCGCCAATGTTATCTTTTCTTCAGTGAAATATAAGGGTGAATAATACATCTCCGAATATAATGAAGATGGGGTGATCTGTTTATTAATTTAGCCTAAAACCACTGGAGACAGGAGTGGTTTTCTGTGGTGATGAATGAGTTAATATTGCAGGAGGTGTTATCAGTGTTGGTTGGATCATGTCACAGCCTTTGACGAGGGATCCTCTTCAGATCCTCGTGGAAGATACAAGCAAAGCCAAAGATTATACTCCAAAGACATTTCGACGACTTTTCACTCGGAATCTGAAATATTAATCAGCCGTCAAACAAACAGATTTCACATTTCGAAAGGAGAGATGATTTTTTTATTATTATTATGTACCGAAATTTTGACGACATGTTTAAAACAACATTTACCTGGGCAGAAGGCTCCTTTATTCATCCATTTATTAACAGCAAACCAACCCGATTAACAGTTCTAGTTCAGGACCAGGGTTAATTTGCAACTTTAATTTCATCTGTGTCGATTGTGTCGTTCGTTGTTTACCTGTTTCAAACTTCCCACCGTCCATAAATGACATAATTTCCATTTAACACAATATTCTAATTAAAAACCTGTGACATCGACTATTTAATTTAAAGTTTCGAAATACTGTATTTATTTGATCACACCACTTGAGGCTCTATTTAAGAGAAGAAGAAAAAATGTTATGTAATAAAATTTTATTATTTATATACATTCAATCAATCAAATGTACTAGTTAGTTATTTAAAACCATATTAATTTATTTTATAAAACATACAGGATGGACTTTAAATAACTGAGAATAGTTAAGGGGGTGGTAGGGTATCGCAAATATAAGCTAAAAAAATATGTTGTTAGTTATAAATTAATTATTAATTAAAATTACGTATAAAGTAATGGATTCCCAGGCATACGTCACGGTAAATACGATAGTAGAGTTACTTAGCTACACTTATGATCGTTTTTTTGTTAGTTAATGCCTCGTCTGGGCCTCGGGCGAGGCACTAATTAACAAAAAACAGATCAAAAGTATAGCAAAGCAACTCTATTACCGTCTTTACGGTGTACATTTACGGCGATGCACGCCTAGGAATCCCAAGCACAACACACAAATAACACTCACTACTGAGTACTTCACAGAAACATCTACTTCCAATATAATTACCCAAACTCGCTTGCAAAAGCACTATTAACATTAATATTATTATTTTATTTCTAATTAATAAAAAAATATATACATATTTTGTATATTTTTTAACAAATTCTTGCGATATCTTACCACCCCCTAAAAAATCTCATTTATTTCAAGTCCACTCTGTATAAAATGAAATATAAATCAACTCAGCATCATTTTAAATTTATTACTAAAACAGAAACTCCACAAATACTAGTCATTGATTCGAATGCTAATAAATAAAATCAATAGTCACGATGAACATTTATAAATAGAATTGATTAATAATATCCATCAATAGCTCTTCTTGTACGGGTATTTAACAGAAAAGAGGCTATTTATGACTATTTATCTTGTAAATTGGTTAAATATTTACTCAATTTACCAAATAACGCCACCTAATAAAAGAATACGCCACTTCCTTAACCAGGTTCAAGTTTCATGGTAATTTTTCCTTAAAAATAAGTTGTGGTCTGGTAGTTACATTTTGTTCGTTTGCAAGTATATTTTTTTATATTTTTTTTAATTAAAAAGACACCGGATAGGTTTGATAAATGTTATTAGTCTATTTTGCAGTGGTAGTTGTTGTTTTTGGTTTGTTTGTCGTGATTAACGAGTTAAGCATGCACATTGCTAATTGCTCAGATGCAAATTTGGACCCCCCGTTCAACTTTCTCCATACAAAGCTACTGTCGATGGTTAGTTTTGCAATATTCTTGAAACTGGATTCATTATTAATAAAATAATCAGTTTATTTATATCCAGGACGAGTGGATTGTTTAATTACTAATATGTGCATTTCATTAATTATACACGCTTTTATACTCATCTCTAAAAGCATTATGAGGATTTTAATAATTAAATATGGACACGATGGACTTTTTGATCACTGAGAATATTAGTTTAAAAAATATATAGGAATATTTTATCAAAATTTTTAAATAAATAATTACTCAGCTTAAGAGTTCACTATTTATCTTTGGGTATTACTTAAATATTTTTTCTTTTTATATTTTTGATACCCTAAAATCACACCTCTTCGAAATTCCAGTAAAGCATGTATAGTGAAAAAGCTAGCTGTGTAACTTTTACTATTATTAAAAACATTTATTTAAATATGAAAGTATATATATTTATATGATTTTAATAATCTTTAATATTTTTCATACGAGAAAAATAAATTATATGTTAAATTATATAAAGAACCCACATAAATATTTGCATATTTATTTTATATCAGAGCATTTACATATTTATACACATAAATATGATTTATTTAAAAAAATTATTATCTATCTATAAATAAAGGATTATTATGTATCTATTTATATGTAAAATAGATTTTTATTAAATATTTATTAGAAAGAGAGGTAGGGTATCGGAAATATATACAAATGAATGTATATTTTAACTCATAATAATAAATAAAAAAATGATTGGGCTTCATGGAAGTGGCGAATATATAATATTTATTTTACTATGCATGGAATATCAGTGGCTAATTATTATTAAATATTAATGTTACTGAAACCCACTTCTATATGTTTACACAGAGACAAAAAATTTATAACTCCACATAATACTTTTTCATTATAAAAATAATCTAGATCATAAACTGTAAAATTCACCCTCAAAAGCCTTGTTTTAGCACCCCTGTTTATTAAGACCAACAACCTAACTTACCCGAGTGAGAAAATGAATGCCTCTATTAATAATTAATACATGATTATACATTTTATATATCACCCTTCTGTAGTGTTATAATATTCTGACTGCGATAATAATTAATCTCGGCAATCCCTGGGGACTAAGATTAAAGTTCAGAACAACTTCGTCAACTTGAACTAAATACCTTATGCAAAATTTATGAATATTGAATCTGTGTAATTGAAAACTCATTTTATTAATATAACAATACAAGTTACATTACGTGGGCGATTTTACTGTCAGTATCAAACACAGTAATCTTAAAATATTATGCAGTCTATATAATTTCCACTCAAATTGACTATTTATATTTATACATTGCTTGGTCGTGAACTGAACCTGTGTATAATGATTTTAATTTTAATACAATAATAAGTTTATTTAATGGTGTAGAATAAAACCCAATTTAAACCTCATTAATAATTAAACAATTTCGTTGAAAGATTAATTTAAAAAAAAAATAAAAAAAGAAGAGAAATTTAAAAAAAATAACAAATTGAATTTTTTTTACAATTTAGGCTACATTTATATGTTCAGAAAAAATATTTTGTATATATGGCTTAACACATTCGTGGACACTTTTTTAAACAACATTTGCATGTCGATTTTATCACATGTAGTTAAATTTTTGAGTATAATAAAATAT
>JAGTTH010005035.1:0-31319 GCA_022606485.1 Agraylea sexmaculata | reverse complement strand
AACCTTATAAACGTAATTCGATTTCAAGAGACTCGTGATTTTCTACGAGAGCAAGGGATGTTTTCAATATAATAGTGTAATAAGAGTAATAATAATATAAGTAATAATAGTGTACGAATAGACTAGAGCTTGGTAGTATTCATGTACACGCATACGCATCGCATGCACACACAATTATATTGAATACATCCCTATATTCCTATCGTATTATAGTTATATATATATATATATATATATATATATATATATATATATATATATATATATATATATATATATATAACATATATATTTAATAATGACTATGCATCTTAAATGTTCATACTTTGAATAAACTCTGTAAAACACGTTTTCAAGAGATTTATTATATGCTTGGTTATTTTTAATTATTATGTTCTGTTTGGTTTTTAATAGGAAGGTTAATATTTTTGGCTTTGGTTTAAAGTTTTTTTTATTTTTAAAATTAATTATAAAAAAACATCATTTACCTTCATGCATTATTAAATTAAATATCTCTAAAAATATTTTGAAATTTATTTAATATTTTTTGATAGGTTGAATGAAATAGGAAGGTTATATTTTGAGTTTTGATTTCATTTTTGCCTTATACGATAATATTAAATGTATTGAATAAAAAAGTTTTAAGCCATTTTTTTACATAATATATACTACTAAATATGAATTTTTCAAGACACTACTAAGTAAAGGATTATTATCATCTTATAATTGATTCCTAGTCTATTTTATGAGCTTATATAATTTTATTAAAAATTCGAAATAAATATTATTAAATATAAGTATAAAATATGTGGTTTGAGCTTCTCAGATATACAATGATATTTAACACGAGTCATAAATCTGCGATTGGTAAAGATTACCTTTGACATCATGAATAAGAACAATCATATAGTCTTAAAGCCTCAATTGCGTTAATAATTATGCATTACCATTGAAGGTTGTATCAATAGTACCTGTTAGCTTTGTTTTTCTTGACTAAATATTAATAATTAAGTCGCTTCATAATTAACGACCAAGATAACCCGATGTATAGACGGGGTGCGCCCCACGAGCCAATAATGTTTTTATTAACTCGTATCTTAAGGTATAGTTTTCCATGACAAAGTGATGGTAACTGGAAGAAGGCTCGTTAAAGCCTCGCTTTCGACGCCTTCTCACTTTCTTTTGTTCTTCCAAACAACCCCTTTCGTAGTCATCGTCTTTCCACCCCCCGAGTAGCGTCGTCGTCGTTTTGTTGTTAATTTATTATTTTGGCATAATTAAGTGTGTATATATGAGATGGGATCGAATATCTATTGTGGTGAAATGAATCTCAAGACTTGTTGTTTCAGGCGAAGATTATTATTATAAATCGAATTCAAATATACGAAAGTATTATTGATATTAAATAAAAAACGCTTAATTCAACCGATTCTGAAATTGTAAACACGATATCAAAAATACACACCCCTTTCAACACTGAAACTAACGACTCTGTTTACAAAATAACCTGCAAGAATAATCACAGAATAAAATGTAGGTGCTTGTTTTAAGAGAAAGCAAAGCAATGCGGTATAAGGTTTATCTGAGTCAACCGGTTGTTATCTGTAAGGAACGTTAGGGTCTCTTCGAGCAGATTTATGAACACAGATTTCAAGTGGGTGTCTACCCCCTTTCACCCCCAAAACACCACCCTCCAATATTGCAGGTGGATGCTGTGAAAATGTTCGAGAGTGCTAATAAATATTTGTCCAACAAAAAATCAAGGAAATGCTAATCGAAAATTTTGAATAGATCTTTGAATAATGGAAATATTATAATATTACACATACGAAAGCAGTATCATAATAAAAAATAAAAAACAACATAACAGTCATAAAAATAATAATTTTATAAAGAATACAAAAATATCATAAAAAAGAATAGAAAGAAGGAGAGAGAATTCAAAACTTAATGTCATAGAAAATGGTCACATATTATAATATTAAAATAATTATTGTTTTATTTTATTAAAAGAGCATTTATATTAATCTAATTAAGTCTATTTCAATGCCATTTTATAAACAATATCTCGGATAATATTATTAGACATTGGGGTAGTTGCTCCAAAATACGAATAATAAAATATCTCTTTTCCTTACAGTGAAGTTATTTTCAGTTTTATGTGAGCTCAATTTTATAAATTTATTCCGTGTGTTTTTTTTTGTTATAATTAAATGCTTTCATGGGGATTTGTCTTAAACGATGATGATTTACAATTTCAACTAAATTCTGTTTCATTTCATTTGAATCTTTAGTGAGCCTTTAAATGTACATATACAATAAAATTTTCTACCCACAAGCCTCTGATAGTATTATTATTGAATTGACATAAAAATCGTTTTTTTTTTTGCAGTTTCCAGTTTGAGAATATCACACGTATTCGGTAGGACAATATGTGTAAGGTTTTGAATATCTTGTTAAACAAATTACTTACACAGAGAACATAGAGATGGGTGGCAGGTGATAGTGGATAGCGTACGTGCTTTAAGGAGTTACCCTCTGATCGGGACAAGGGTGGCATACAAAATACGACAACCACCCTTACAGACACACCATATCTTTAAAACTCATTGCCGATGTGTGAGCTAATTTGTAATTACCCATATCACCGATAAAGACATTTACGCACACTTGGGTTTGTATATACCCATATGAAAAATAATAAGATCAGATAAAGCATTTGAATAAATGAGGGGTTCACAATCAAAAGCTATCAAATCCAGAAAAAAAGACATCTTCTTTGGAATCATTATTTTATAATATTAGTGGACAATTAGATCAATTCACGATATTTTCATAATCAACTATTACAACTTAGGTTTGAGGGAATCCGTATATAAACAAAGTCCGCCTAAAATATGGTACTTATTCTTAAGAAATGTGGCATCTAAAAAGGTGCATCCAAAAAGTAGTATTATTTTGTGGCAGTTATATTTTTTTACTTTTGTGAAAAATTATAAATTAACTGCAAATAAATTGATTTCCTTATTCAAAGTATATTTTTGATTAAATTGATTATGTTTTTGTATGAAAAATCTTGTTGCTCTCGAGTGCCCGATTATCTATTTTAGGGACTACAACGTTGCAGGTGGCCACAGCCCGCGTATGTGAGAGTAATATATGCATGTAGTACTGACGACAACGTTTTAATGTATCAAAACAATACGCATGACACTTTTATCGAAATAAATTCATTGGTTATTACTAGTATTTGTAAAAAAAAAAATTTACTGGATTCGGAAGTATTTGATTGTGAATGCTTCTAATGTTTTAAATAAAACTATATATACTCATGGACTGTTTTAATGTTTCAATACATGCAGGAGGCAAAATACGTACATATGTTATAGAATGGGGTGGCGTGGAGGCTTTGAAACAAATGTGAGTACCGGAAGGAGGGGTCATAGGTCGCAAGGTGTCCGTGGCACTTCCAGGTCCTCCGCCCCCTGTCTACTATTGGATGGGGTGCCCCAAAGACCTGCCTACATAAATACTACTCACTGCACCTACCCATACTACCCTTGATTTATGAACATATCGACCACCTTCCCAAACCACCCAAAATACCAATTAGAAGCCTTTCTCTATCAATATATACTTTTGCGGCCACAAACCCCATTAGTTATTAAAAAAAAAACACTTACACGGTGTCGGAATCTGGCAATACAAGGTTTGTATGTAGTTTTTTTCTATTGAATGGAAACACTGTTTTAATTATTTGACGGTCTTTGCATTTGCAACACTACACTTAATATTTGGCCAGCTTTCACTCAACATATAATAGCTAATCTCACTATTTATTAATTAATCATTTATCCCCAATGAGCTTATATGTATAGAGTTGCCAATAATACTTGTAAAGATGACAATAAATGCGTGGCAACAATTCTATAGAAACCGCACCAATCGGTGTTTCTCGATTAGCCGCCAGGGGCGCTGCTTCTAACGCCGCCTCGCTAATTAAAATTATATGATATTGTCAGGGGGACAGATAATGACCTGTTCAATCTGTCCCTCCCTATGTTTATGGAGAGCGTGCACAAATTTTTATTTTTATATCATTAATCTATTTTTTACATTGTTCCTCTTTTTATGTTTTTCTGCTTTTTTTCTCTTTTATTGATAAATTTATTTTTTCTCAATTGTAATTTTTTCAACCGACTAGTACTGCATTATCATCACGGCGACTTGGGATCCCCCGTAATGCCGTGGTGGTTGTGCAGTATGATGTAGTAATTATATGTATTTATGTTTAAAATAAAAAAATAAAAAATAAATGATGTGGCTATAAAGCTATCTGTCACTTTAAGTATATATATATATATATATATATATATATAAAGATATATATATATATATATATATATATATATATATTATATATATGGCTTAGAATATGCACATGTATTAGTGACCGGCCACGGTTGAAAGTATGCGGGAATAAATGCATGGCCGTTTTATAGATAAAAGTTCATTGTTTATCTCCGTATCTTTACTCACTAATGACAGTTGAACCCACCTGCATTCATTTGTTTGAAATATTCAAATTGTGATTCGAATACTTAATAATATTCTAGAGAGTTGTTTTTCGTTTAAAGTATTAATTAATAATTTCTTTGAATAAAGGTACCTAAAAGTTTATTTTTAAAATAGATTGTATACTAATAGAATAGAAGAGTTAATACAGTCCCTAAATAATCCCGGAGTGAGTTATTTATTGATATGCGATTAGTGCGTCATACGGTCGAGGTTTACTTGATAAATATACATTGTTAATCTTACCACCATATGAGAAATGTTACAATGGATCAAGTGCTTAAATCAAACGAATACTATTTTATATAAATAATTTTCATCCGCATTCGTACAGGAGTGTAATTGTGGTAATTGAAATTGATAAAGTTTTCCCTGGCAAAGTGGAAAAATTACCCGTTGTAATTGTTCACCACTGATTAATTTGCTCAGACAACGAAGTACGTAACTCAACCGCCCCCTTCGAGTGGGGGTTTTGGGGGTGGAAATAGGCCGTATTTGGTAAAGGAAGTTGTGACTTCTTACTCACAGAAACAACAAATGAACCACCGAATGAAAATATTCCCTAATACTGTAAACAAAGCGTGCATTTAAATAATATTTTAAATGTCATTTATTGAAAATCATCTTAATTCAAATAAATTCATTACACACTTTAAAGGAGATAAATTATTATTATTTTAATTGACTTAAGAAAAAATCTACTTGGTAGTATTTTTTTTATATTTTATTATTATTACCAGCGTAATAGCTCAGGGGATAAGAAGCGTGGCTACAAATACTGTGGTCATGGGTTCAAATCCCACTCAAGTCAAGAATTTTTAAATTGATTTGATCGGTTATTACGACTGGTAGATTGGGAATAATATTAATAAAATCCCTATCGATCGCCTTGATCCAGGTTTACTCTGATTTCCTGGTTTGTAAGGTAAGTTAAGTCGGGCAGAGCCGCTCTGTCGGTGACCTGTGTAACTAGTCATTGTTAAGATCACCGACAGACAATTAACACGTTGTTGTGTATAAAAAACCCTCTCAAAAAGACACTTTCTAAAATAAAAAAGCTCCTCGGAGCGTAAATAAATTATTATATCAGAAAAAGTTCGATTTTGTTAATTTTGCCCATATTTGCCATTTTTCATGTTTTGTTATTTTTTTCAACATTGATATAGTGCCTTTTACCAAATCAAAACCTAGGCACTTAGGACCTTCTTGAATATTTATTTTTATCGTTTTATTGTAAATGTTTCGATTATGATTTGTATAAATAAATTGTTAACATTATTAAAATGGTTTAATTTCTATTAAAATATCACAACAGAATTTAAAAAATATTTATATTTAATGTCAAAATCACCATTTATTGATTATTTCAATTTTATTTTGACACTTTGCATTTTAAGTATTCATGTTAAGTACGCTTTTCAAATAAATTAAATAACTCCATATAAAACTTAAAATATTATAAGAGAACATAACATGAAATGCACATATCAATATTGTTATTGAACGAAAGAGGTTCAATTAAAATCTTTAAGAATATAAAGTAGGTTATATAAAATAGAAATTGATAAAATAGATGTCAGAAAAATATGTAATATGTATAATTTCAGAGCATATTTAGCAATAGGAACTATAAGCCTTTACAGGGAGTCTTTGGATTGAATATAATTAAATTTTATCGATTGTAGATAATAATATGATAGTGATAAAGGCTGTATGTAATGTCCCCTCTTTTGGCACAGGAATAGTCCTCGATTGTCCGGCATACTATTGTCCAGTCCTATACAAAGTGTTCATACTATTATTTTCTCCTAACAAATTGCTCCTCTAATAGTTTCGGGGATGTTCCCTTTTATAGATCGCCGAGATTCCGATGAATCGAAATTTGAATTTCACATTCTTAACTTTCGTATTATAGCTGCACTTGTACCTATAGACATCCCTTACTATTTGTTCTTAGTAAGCGTGTATCCGTGTATATTATCTAAGTAATTATAATGGATCCTCATCAGTCTCGTTTATACACACCCAAATTAATGTCAACAAGACAGAAGCTCGTCTCTCACTAAACAATGTCTTAAGCTACCAACCCCCATTTATACACCATCAAATAATGCCTATATACCTACAAGACTCGATACTCTAAGATTAAATATATATGGAAACCTTGTATATTTTATAATATATTAATTTATATATTTGTCATCCCCAATTTTTAAAGTTCTATATCCACATTTAATTTTAAATATTCTTCTATTTTATACTCATGTATGTCATACTAGAGTACACATATCATGTATCATCGTTTTGGTGTAAGATCTACATTTCATATAATTTTAGTGCTATAATTGCAATTATTTTTTTATACAAGATACACTAAAAATATTATAAACTTTAGAAAAACTGCTTAAATTATACATGCTTTTGAAAAAAAATAACCTTAGGGTTGAATACATTTTTAATTATAACAGTCATGTTTAAATTTATTCTTGGTGAACAATTGTTTTTTTAAATCCTTTAATACTGGGGATTGATTTTTTTCTATATGAATGTTGTTTGAGCAGGCACATGTTTGCTATTTTCAAATTAATAATATTTTATTCTTTTTACTCATCAATTTAATGTTAAGTAATATGGATGTTACCAATATTAAAAATTTCTCATAATTTACCTTAAAGTCAAAATAATTTTCGATAAATATAATTTAATCCATGGACATAATTTTTAATGGGGCAGTGTGTTTCCCGTTTGAAAGCTTGATGTATTCATTATTTTTGGATAATAAAAAAATGTAAATCTCAAATAGTTGTGATGTCATCAAGAATTGAGTGACAGCATATAAATTGGGCTGAGCTGGTTCTGATCCCGAGGGAAAGAATCTTCCCCATAACACACTTGTCTTTCCTCAGAGCAATTGCCAAAATTATCGAGTGGTACTGCACATCATCTGAAGTGAAGTGTGTTGAGTAAATATGACATCAATATGAATATGTTTTATATTAGATACATACAAGGGACAGGTGTGAGTCCACGTGTCGTTATTAGAGCTTCCCGATGATAATTATTGGAGTGAAACAATGGACACGTGGACGAAAGGAAATCACTTATTGGTGAAGAGTAGTTAGTTTGACCACTTCTCTTTCCGCCGGATGTTTTACACAACCCCCTTCATATTATTGTCTTTCCATGGTGTACTGATTTTGTGATGAATTAAACACAAATTATTCCCGATGACAGCTCCGTGTGTATTTTATTTGATTGATAGAAAATGCGCCCAACAGTCGTAATATGAATCATATTTAATAGTGGTTCTTAGAAGTCTTCAAAAGGTCAACAATTAAATTTTAATCACCACACTTCAATCACGCTATTATTTAAATTTCCACAAAAATATCAACTGTCTATAAATCTATTTTAGTGCTCGTTAATATTTTAATAATGACAAAATATACCAGGAAAACGGCTCAAGGGATAAGGCGCGTGGTTACAAATACTGTAAGTCCTGATCCAAGTTTACCCAGATTTCCTGGATTATAAGGTAAATAGTGAGGCAATAATTAAGTCGGTCAAAGACGGTAACTCGTTGTTGTGTCTAAAACACCATTAAAAAAAACCTTCCCAAAAATTCCCTTGGCCTCTCTAAATAAATTAACAAAAAAGCCATGATTATTGCATTTGATAAGATTAATGACTCTTTATATTAAGTACAATATACACGATACAAATACAAATACGATACATTTTTTCTTAATTTCTTTTATTTCAAAGCATATGGTATTTTATTATTAAATAATGGACAGTAAATATCAAAGGCTATCCAAAAAATTATTATGTAAATGTTCTTTTTATTGGGTAGGCATATTAATTATACTTTTAGCATCAACCATGCAAAATATTGGTTATTTATATTAAAAAAAAAACAGTTGAATATTAAAAATAGGTACCATTGAATTTACGTTTTGGAAAATGAGTAATATGTACAAACATACATCCATAGGTATGAATAAAAAAAAGCAAGTTCTTCGTTCTGTCGTCTGGAATAACTTGTTTGACTAAAACGTCAAAGTAGCCTATTTCATACCTATGACCATAAGTTAGTATTTGCATAACATAATAGTCTTCATTTGGTGTACTTAAATTAATGAATTTAATATAGTAGTTTAATTATGAATAAAAATGATAATTTGATAATGTGTTCTTGATGGCAGTGTCTTGTCAGATGTTGGTTATTATGTAGTATGTGGAACAATAAGTCATATGGTTGATTTATGCACGCACGTCTCTGGTATGAATAATAACAATAATGACAATAATCCAGGGCCGACATTGCTCAATAATTGAAATAGTTTCGCGGTGGTGGTGTGGTCCACCCCTAATTTCAATAAATCAACCCCCGCGCCCCTGTCTGCGCTCGGTGATGTATCACTCGCTGGACACCTACAATATTCAGGGATGTACTTACAATTCATATTTTTATTATAATCCATCGCCACCTGAACCCATATTCTTAAATTATATATACTTCAAATATGTGACTCTATTAATTCTGCATTTAATAAACCTGTACTAGTATTCTTTTTGATAAAAATATAAATTATTAATAATTTAATTTTATGGTGTATAATCTAACCGTAAGTTGGTTTTTTTAAATTCCATATGCTCAATATGAATGATAAATATGTATATCTGTATAAAATAATATATATATATATATATATATATATATATATATATATATATATATATATATATATATATATGTGTGTGAACCTTGTGGTCAACTTATTTTTTTAATTTTTGATAGTGTGGACGTCTGTGTTGAATTCCATAATTAAATAAATTTATTTGATGTTACTTCTACAATTGTATTATTTTTTTAAGTTAACAACATGAAATGAATGAATTTATTATATTATCTAAAGTTTTATTTATTTTATAATATTATAGTTTTATTATTTTATAATATTTAGCTTAAGTAGCAGTTCAACAAAAAATATAAGTGTTGTTGAGATTATTTATATTTTGTTATAAAGTAATATTTGTATATAAAATAAAAATATCTAAATCAATATGTATTTTTTTAGTCAAATATAGGATAGGTAATGAAATCGACTCCCTTCATTGTCAAGTTTTTTTTAAATATTTTTATATTGTAATGGATGATGATTGATAAATAATTGTCCTGTTTGAATCAATTGTTTGTGTGTAGGATGTATTTTATCAACCCTGAGACGAGATGTTCGTACCCTTTGGTAATTGAACATGACCGATGGTCCCCCAGCCGAACCCGGTCACCACTTGTTTGCTCTCCCTGATTAACTTTTCCGCAAAACCCACCCCCACCCACAATATACATATAACAAACACCCAAAGCCACCCCCCATTATTTTTCAGCCAAATGAAAATATGAATGTTGCGCTGTCAATTCGAACAGCTAAAGCCACCTGAGCGCTCGATTCACTACCCGAAAAAGGTACACCGCAAATATAAACACACACATCGGTTACACGAAAACCACAAATAAAATATTCGACGATCACAATTCAATAATTTATTTATTTATTTTACATATATTATTAAATCATACTGCAGTACCACTAGAGCATTACGGGGGATCCCAATTCGCCATGATGATAGTGCAGCACTCGTCAGTTGGAACATTAAAAAAGTATTATTAAATTAAAAAAAAATGTATTAAATATAAAATTAAAATGAATGTATTTAAATAAATCCAACTAGAATTATTCTTTACGTACTCTTGAATATGGAAATATCCAGATACATATACACTATTATTCAATTAATATTATTTCAATCAGAAGCCTGATTAAAATACACTATACACTGAATTAGGAACAAGAACCACACGCCTGATCCGGGAATTGAACCCGCGACTCTCGGATTCCGGTGCTTTAGTGCTTTAAGTGCTTCAACCACTAAGCTAACCAGGTAACCGCACCAAGTTTGTGTTATAATGAGTTATTAAATTTTTTCAAGATAATTTCAATTTCATTAATACACTATTATATATACATAAATATGTTGAGTTATAAAATATTTCATTATTTGAATAAAAATATACATAATTTTAAATTAATCATAATTTTTTTTTGTTGATTTTTTTTGCATTTAATCTCATTATTTTGCCTATCGAAATTTATTGAAATTTGAGTAAAAATAAATTTTAAAAAATATGTTTATATTTGATACATATTTTATTTTAATCGATACTCATTTTGTGTATTGTATATATTATTTTGTGTAGTTGTTTGCGGTGATAGAAACACATTGGCACCCCATAAAAAGCTTTCCCATTCCATTCATCCTTTCCCCATCCCGTAGTCGCAATGCGATCGGAATTTTTAACTCAACAATACGTTTTTCACATCCTTTATATTTACACTTCAAAGTATTTACCGCGTAATGGATTATGGCAGGACCGAACCGGTTTAAATATAAATTGAAATGTTGAATCTCCATAATAAGAGCACTGGATCACATGCATCCCGATAGGATTAATTATAATTAGAACAGTGATTATGATTTATTTTAAGTCAATAGTGGATTCTGTTAAATGCAAAGTAAGTGATCATTTTTTTTATTATTTAAATAATATATAATCCGATTCTGTGTAGGCATAAGGGTGTGAATTTGACGTTGGGGGTATTTTGTAACGGATCGCCTGAAACGCGACTGAAATGCAAAGCCTTCACGAGGCAACCGCTTAAAAAGGCTCTATTACCAGCTCACACATCTCTCCTCAAATAAACTCTATTTAATCACACTTCTACACCCGATGACTGTTTGATTTCCTGCCTTGGTTAGGGGACCAGATCAAACCCGGACAGTTTTTTCTCCCTTTCGTCACGCGAAAAACGGAATACAATGACGTATTTTCCATGGCGGAAATTACAAAAAGGGTTGAAGTCAACATCATTTCCATACTCATCACCCATTATTTACTTTTGTTAGCATCGAAACAATCAAAATAGCTTTAAATTATTTACATAATTATAAATGAACATATATTTTTATACAGGGTGGACTTGAATTAACTGAGAATATTTTAGGGGGTGATAGGATATTGCAAGAATAAGTGAAAAAATATATTATTTATTTTTATTATTAATAGTGCTTTTAGAATCGAGCTTGGGCCACCATATTGAAATCAGCTATTTCTCTGAAATACTCAGTATTGACTGCTGCTGTGTCTGTTAAATACGTAATTAATATTTTAAATATTTTTTTATCATTAAAAAAATCATTTAATTTAAATCCACCCTGTATTATATAATTCATGATACATTAAATGCGATAATATTTTTTTATCACAATGATCTTTTAATTAATGAAAATATTTTATATTTGAGTTAAATGGCACAGTTTTTATTTTAGATTATGTTGAAAATAGTCATTTTGACACCTAACTAGTCATTGAATACATTTTAATTTTGAGATGTTAAATGTATGAGAATAATATATATAAATTGAATGAAAAGGCTACTTCTATTTATACTTAGCCGCCAATTTTAATAAAAAATATATAATACATATTAACTAATAATGTTTGATATAAAATTAAAACAATATTTTTTAGCATTATATTTCTCTGAGAAAAAAAATCTTGAATTGTCCAGAGATAGAACACTTGCCCGTATGATGTTATTTGTTATAAATGTTTTAAAAATATATATTGAATAATTATTTTTTTGAACTGGACATGAAATTGAATGAAACCGTTTGTGGATGGTAAAATTTTGCATCATTCAAAGTGAAAACGGCATTTCACGTTCGGTATTATGAAAAAGGCAATACCGATCTATCAACGTCGAGACAGGTTAGGCTTGCACACGAAAAAAATATCATAATATTGAATATGAGGAAATGACGTGTAGTTTATATTGAATAATCGACTATTCAATATTGTAATTTAATATGAAGCAATGGTTTTCATAAGTTATTCACACGGCAAACAAACATCACGCGAAGAGCGCAGGTGGTGTATTGTACATACAAAGAGGCAAAAAGTCACCAATTAATTGTTGAAAGATCAATTCGGTCAGAAAGACACGCAAGTGACGAGTATAATTAGTTACGGTAATATTGCATTGGGGTGGTTTTTGTCTGTGTAATGTAGTAATTTGATGGGGTTTGCCTTATCAAGGAACATGCGATATTCGATCGGCACCTGTTATGAATCAAGTCCATGGGAACTCTCATTACAATCAATCACAGCTTTTAAAATATTCATAAAAAAATAAATAAAATTAATTACAGCTTATTATGGGGACATTTCGAAATTGAATACAAGGGGTAGTTATTATTAACTCTAGCGTGATTGTGTTGGTTCAATAACTCGCCCGCCTAATTGAATATTTTATTTCCTTTCTGGTAAAAAAATATATTTAGATTGATTTTTAGCCCAAATAATTAAAACAAAAGTATTTTCACAAATGGTATTTATAAACAATATTGTACATATTATAGTTTTTATTTAATTTAATTTTGAATTAATGTTATATCAATTAAAAAATATACCATTTAATTAAAAATAGTGTATATTTATTTATATATAACCAATTATACTATGTTTGATTCAATATCTTTAATAAATTACCAAATAGCATTAAAGAGATTAAAAATTATAGAAATATATAAAGACACACATATATAGATAAAGGTATAAATCAAAATTAATAATAATACTTACGGAGATTCAAATCACCTAGTTGCTGTTATATTATATTAAAAGATTAATTTATATTTTTTGAAAAATTTAACCAAAAAATTATAGTATAATAATTATCGAGTGCAAAAGTATTATCATGAATCAATTCGTTTTATTCCTACAATTCGCTTATAAAAAATACATACATTCATTATCAATAAGTCACCCTAGCTTTGATTTCATGAGAATGTAGCATTTATAACGAACAGGTGAAATAATAAACATAATGATTCTATTGTTTATTTTATCAATTGTAGTGGGTAATTTACCCCATATTGCAATGAATGCCCTAGTGAAGTGATTTTTAAAAGAATAGTTGTTAGCAACAGTGTTGGAAACCGATGAGGATATAAAATGATATATAAAGAAATTATCTTGCAAGAAATGCTTAACTCATCGCAATGTCAGTAATCTTATGGAATCTCACACCATGTTATACTGAGAATATACTATCGCCATGGACCTGTGGACAGGCCACCGTAACAAACAGGCGTTCTCAACCATCAGATATATTTATTAATTTTATGGAAAAAAGTATAATGCCGTGTTTTATACATTCAGGACCACTTGGGACCAATCATGGTGACGTGTAAATTTATCATCAATGTGAATAATTCATCACCCTTGATAAACCATGATAAAATCATTACCTTGAGTTAAATAATAAAATAATCGCTGAAGGATAATACTCTCTAATATATTAATTTTTTTCATACATGATATTTGATTAATAATTGTATATTTTTTATTTTATAATTCGTATCTTAATTCTTTTTCCTATAATATAAAATAATATATTCTTGTTTTTTTTAAAGTTTATTTAATTTATAGTCAGTGTGTATTACTGAAATTGTTTGACTACGAATGTAAAAATATTTTTTTCATAAAATAATACTTCAAATTCAAATAAACTTAATAAGTAACTATCTGACCACATTATAAACATATTTTAATTTATATAAAATAAGTAATTAGCAATATATCGTTTAATGCTTAAAAAGCGCGCTCACACGTATGGAGCAAAAATATAATTATTACTATTGGTACTTATCTAACTTTTGTTTTTCCTTTTTTTTGTAAGCTCAACTATTTATCTAGTTTAATCATCTTTAAAATTTCAATAAATCTCGTGTGAATGGTTTGCTTTTCTGTATATTTTTTTTACATTTACATTTACGTACAAGCTGTACAGAATCGATAGTAATTATATTTAATCTTTTTTGTTTGGTTATAATAAATATGTAATAAAAGCTCACTACTACAGGCTTTTTAGTGAGCATACAAAAATATTAAATTGAATAAAATAGTTGAGGACTTCTGAAGAGGGCACTGAGAAGAGCATCTTAGGTCATAAGGTCATTGGCCAGCTAGTGACCGAAGCATACGCGATTGTAGGATCAACTCATCCATAATATCTTACACATTATTAGGACATACATAATTATTACACAATCATCATTAAACTGTCCTTAGCTAAGCGTAAAGTCTCGAACACGCGGAAATCATTTTGAAGAAAGGTCACTTTAGATACGCTCCATTATCCATAATATTATCTTCAACATCATACTGGACTGGACGATGAAATTTTAATAAAATTTACCTTGCTGAATAAATTCAGGGTATATTTTTTCGGTATATACAATTGGAAAAAATAAGTACATAATATATGTAGTTTATTTTGATTATTCCATAAAATAATTCCATAGTTGACAAAAAAATAAAGAGGCTCATTAAAAATAATTTTATTGATTCTTTGAAACCTTTCAAGTAGTCTTAGCAAGTCATATAGTCAGATATGCTCTGTATTTTTTAAATACATATTTCATATATCATTTTGTAAGACCAAATGCATTGCGTAGTAATATTATATTAGGAAAATTATTGAAAAAAGAGTCTAATTAATTAAAAACACTAACATGAATAGAATTACATCAAAATGTTAAAAATTAGCTTGACTAATTTTTCATTTAATCTCCTAATTGGGCTGTCGAAACTCATAGAACAATTAGTTAAATTATAAAAGTGTAATATAAATCAAAGGCCACCGTATGAGTTTTCATATTCCTTATTATGTGTCTTGGGTGAAATTTGGTAATTTGACTAATTGCCTTAAACAAATATACTAATAAGATCAAATGAAAATACTAGTTTAATTAAATTTCATTGAATTGTATTAAAAAACTTAAATAATCAATGATATATGTACATAGATACCTACACTTTTTTAAATGACTGTTGTTTCTACCCAATTGGAATGTATTTCGTATATGAGTAGAAAAAATATAGAAAGACGCGAAGAACAGTCACGCGTGACGCAATAAAATATAAATTGTTCACGGTGCCAGAATAAGAAACTTCAATAAGCAAAATATTTCGGCGGTGTCGCCAAAATTCAATTTGTATCCCTCACCCTAAAGAGCTGGGGATTCCATTTCATACAAGGGGTGGTCATAGAGCCTCTACATTGCATGGACGGTCATCATTCAAAATATTATACTTACCTATACTGTTTCAAACCAAATATGAAATATGAACAAATCAACAACGGATATGAGCCCAAATTGTAGATAAAGTATTAGATACATTTTAAGATATGCCACAAGATGAGTATTACAAGTAAATAAATAATAAAGTTTATAACCTCCAACTTATTATCCAGTATGTTATAATATTTTTTTGTATAAAAATATGAACTCGTGGTTGTGAATATTATTCAAAAGGAAGGAAAATGTCCACGCTTTAGAGGAAATCAGTATTCATATCTCGTAGTATGAAAAAGAAAGTCCAACGGTCGAATATCACAGGGGAAGAAACTCCACTACATTACTAAGGATATCAATTTTGTTACTACTTTCAGTATATTCTGGTGAATTTGTTTATTAGAAACTCAATCTGCAGCCATTTTATCAATACATCCTGAAGAAATGTAATGTGGATCAGAATGTTTTATACAATAATCTTGTTAGTATATACTATCACTGTAACCCAATATAACTAAGATTGAATTATTAATAAAATATATTCATTAGTAATTATTGTCTGATGTGTTTCTATATACATATACAGGGTGGACTTGAAATAACTGAAAATATTTTGGGTGTGGTAGTGTATCGTATATAATAATTGAAAAAAAAAATTAAAAATAATCTTGTAACCATCTCTTTCTGTGAAGTACTCAGTAGTGATTGTAACGTGTATATTGTGTTATATGTAGTTAATATTATTATTATATAGTTTTTTTTAAATACCACCCTTAAATATTGTCAATTATTTCAAGTCCACCCTGTATGTACTTGATTTAGCTAAGCATTTTTAGAGATATAAACGTGTTTTTTTTCAGGGATTTTTTTAAAATGTATCGAATTGTACCTAAAAAATCGATGATATTGGAAAATGAATATCACTTACATAGAATAATGTGGATTGATTTTTTTAACGAAAATTAAAATAAATATATCCTATAATATGATGCTTAATAATATTTTAAATGTGTTTTTTTTAAGTGGCAGTAAGTAACAGTTTTTGGGAGGTGATTTAGTTATTTTTATAATAGTTAATTACAGTCATAGTTATACGTAACACAAAACGTGTTATTGGAACTTCTTGGTGCTCCTGGATGTTTCTTACAAGGATACTTGGGTAAAGTGATTTTAAGTATGTTAATAATGTGGTGAATTTATATGTATTTGCATAGGTACTTGGTACGTAAGTAACCTAAGATCAATATCTCCAGATCGCAGCTGGAGTTGAATAGAGGTGACAAAGGAGTCGGCTCCTGTAAGTCCATTTTAAATACGTATTACCATTGTGGCATATAATTCATGTTCTTATTGCACAAAACCCATGTCCGTGTCAAGGTCCCGTGTCTTATAAATCTCCGGCCATAATCACTCTCGATATCGTAAATGGGAGAACGATCGACCCCTGTGCGAAGATGGCCACTGACCACAACCCCATTGTTTAAACGGGGGGGAAGTGGACAATGGCGAGTTTACAAAATAAGCTACGGTAGTGTCCATTGTCGCAGCGGGCGATCTGTTTTGTACAGATTTATTGCGGTAAGCAAGTTCCTTGTTACCTGTGCTGACCAGAGGGGGTGCAACCCTGAAAGCCACCGGTCAACATTACCCAAATTGTCCTCGTTCCCACGGTCTTGTAACGGTCTTGCGATCTCTATACAAGCGATGGGTGATAATCTTCTCATTTTACGTAAACTCATTTTATAATAAACAATATTAAATTACATACATTGCGCCACAATGCATCCCTATACATATATTCGGCGATATGAATAAAAACAAGATATACTAACTTTTTCCACCTACGTACGTAATATATATAATATATATATATATATATATATATATATATATATATATATATATATATATATATATATATATATATAAATATACATATATATATATATATATATATATATATATATATATATATAAATATACATATATATATATATATATATATATATATATATATAAATAAACATATATATATATATATATATATATATATATATATATATATATATATATATATATTATCCAATTATCCAAGTGTGTGTATGTTATATGTCTGTATTTCTGTACAGGTCCTTCCCTCAACCATCCTTATATGAGTATATATAAAAAAATCAAAATTCTTTAAAAAACTTATTTTCTTCATATTAAAAACAAAGCAGAGCATCTAAAAAAAATATCGATTGAAAATATTAAATACATTTAAAATATTTTTACATGTATTTAATTTGATAATACATACAAATTCCACATTTTTATACTTCATTTTTAAAAGTAAAAAAATCTTCTAATCGATTAAAAAAACACTAAAGCAAAAATGAATTCAAAACTCAAATATAACCATCCTATTAAAAAACCAAGCAGAGCATAAAAAACATTAAGAAATTGAAAATTTCAATTAAAATTACCCTAGTAATACATAATATGCTTAAAATATCGTCCAAAATATTTTAAATAATTTTGATTCACATAATATAGCCACAATACATTAAACTTGCATTGATAGAAGTGGCATTTCTAACTAAATAATTGAAATCTATTTTCACTTAATATGGTAAAGTAGAAAATAAAAAGTTACAATTACATTTTTTAAAGTAAATTGGTCATTTTGCTTTAATATGCGTTCGAATGTATTGCATGCCCCTTAAGTAATGAATTCCCAAGCATATGTACGTCACCTTAACTACGATATTGGATTTACTTATGATCGGTTTTTTGTTAGTAAATGCCTCGTATGAGCCAAATCCATTTTCACAGGATATAATTTTTATTTGTTTATTGCCGATTTTTTTATTTCTTCCTTAATTTTCACATTATTCTATTTGTTAATAATATTCGTTAAACATAAAGATACCTATATCGATACAAAATGCACTCAGTCCAGACATTGAACCAATAAAATATCATGACCTAGTCAGATGAATCACTCATTCGACTATATGTTATATCAGTGAATAAATTAACAATATGCATAATTTATGAATGTTTATATCTAAATTATCTTCAGTTTATTTAAATACAATTATTTTTAATTGATTTTTCATCTAAATCGTTGATGAGTAGTTTTTATTCAAAATTTCATTGGAGATCATCTACATTATGCTTAAAGGGGTGGATTTTAAGGTCAAGCGCTTATTCTAAAAATATGATTTGTTACACCATGAAAATAATATTGCATGTGTATCTTGAAATGTTAAATGACATACGAGGGATGAAAAAATAGTACAAAACTATGATGGGGTTAGGATGGTGGGTGATTTAACATGGTATTTGTAATGCAAATTCAGGTTATGGGAGGCCACATCGCCCGCCTAATTCAATCAAACCCATGAATATCGAATTTCTTTCAACTCAACAGACTATTGTGTCACATGGTTATTATTATATCACCATTTCTCAAACTATTTATTAAAAAACAGACTTCAAAATGTACAGATATTTTGGAGTGGTTTTTATAAAACATATAATATGTACAAACAAGTTGTTAATTGTCCATCCTATCAAAAGTTGTCGGCAAAACTCAGATTTGCAATCACGCAACCCCCATAGAAACAAACATTAGACTTCATCCCCCGTGACACAAACCACTAATCCCTTGAGGGCAGGTCTCTTCACCACCCCATAGCGCGGCCCCTATTTTAAGACCATACCCTGAGGAATTCGGTGACATTCAACCCACCAGTAATTGGTTCGAGTCCCGACGAAAAAAATTAGCGATGGGCGAAATTATTCCAACTCAATCGTCATGCCCATCGATCATATCACCCGCCCGTTGTAATAAAAAATAATGTCAACCGGGGATGATTTTATAAGATCATTCTACTTTGTACAGAATATATAATTCGAGATGGGTTATTATATTAAATAGATAACATATGAGAAATCAATGAAAAAATATTTGAATCATATTAACAAACGTACCCATTGGAATTAACTAATATGTTACGATTGTCCATTTATGGTACGGTTATAGCGTTAAAATAATCAAACGTTGAAAAATATACCAAGATTTTTTCTGAAATATTTTCTCAGTTTTTCCAATATACGTATTTAATGATTTCTGGCTTAGATTATTACTTTGTTCTTTTCATGTAGTTAATTTTGAAATTGTTCGTGTGGGCATAATATCTATAAAATGTCAATAATTGGCTTTTTATTGCACATTTATTCAATATGGATAAATAGTATAATTCGTTGCGCTGTAATATTAATTAAATGACATATGGAAAATAAAAAAATAAGCATATAAACAAACGCTAGCAGTAAAATTAAATAATATTTTTTATATAAAAACTAATTTCAATTAAGATATAATAAATTAATTAAACAATGTCAATTAATACAATTTATTTCAAGAATCCGATGTTATTATTTTCAGTAAATATTGTATTTTAAGCATTTATATTTTTAATTTGGATATTGCTGCTAGTTAAGTAGGATATCGATAAAAAATTTAATTCCCTTTTGTTACATATTTGTTTCATACAAATAAATGTTTACCGCTACGAAGAACCTTCATAATATTATTCTGATGCAGTTAGGTTTGGTTCAGTTAGAACATACTAGTCATTAAGAAAACCATTATCCGATCTAAATTAATTAATAAATTAAGAAGAGTACTTGAATCAAAATATACATGATATTACGAAATAATGTTTGATTTAAGTAAGAATGGTGAATTTTATTAGGTTGTTTTAGCTGCACTACCGCTAAAGGAAACCTAAAAAAAATAGAAATCTTTTTATATATGTATTTCTGTTAATTGTAATTTTATAGTGTATATTTAATTGTCTATATTTTTTTATTCTGTGTAATACTATTGATTCGTAATTGATGATGGTATGCGATGATTGTCGTGATGATAGTCGGAGGCTTAACCGCACATTAATATATTGATTGGTGTTGAATTTGAAATGGCCGTTTCCGCCCACAATCGAATTGAACAGGTGGCCACAAAGGGGTGTATTTCACCCCTTTGGTGTATTGGGGAGTGGTCGCATAGTCCCCTGGAGCCTTTGCTCTGTGGTATTCAATTACGCCACAGCCACGCGTTACTCTAATTAACGCGACTCCCCTGTCTGGCTTGGCCTTCTCATCTCGTATCCGATATCAAACTTCTCATCCATCTTCGAGTCTCCTGTGTGACGACTAAACGATTCCTGTCTAACCTTAATCAACACCCCCATATGAGGAAACTGATAAATAACATTAAAAACAGAACTACATAGTTATAAGCAAGCAGATTCATATATGTATATATATATGTGTAATATTAAACATATCGACCAGGACATTACATACCTATAAATTTTATTATTATCCAATTTAATGTTGCTTGGTATAAAAACATTATGTCCACGGTTAAGGTCTTTATATGCGTATAAAACAAAAAAATACATATAGTGGTACATCGACATACGAGTTTAATTCATTGCGCATCTTTGCTCATAACTCGAATCAAATTTTCCCATTCGATTCCATATAAACCGCCGCCAAAAATTACTGGCAAAAAAATGTTTTTTTTTTACGTCACGTACCACGTGTTTTTGAATAAATAAAGTACAAAACCAAAACGAGAATATATAGAAATTAATTAGATTTATAAAGTGTTACTTTCGCTTAATTTTCGTCATTGCTTCTCTCGTCATCACATGTAGGCTGCTTAGAAAAAAATGTCCCAGACCCATGGATTTCTCTAGCCGATTGCTCGTATCTCGAAATTTACTCGTATCTCGAAGCAAAAATCTCGAAAAACTCGTATGTCGAGGTACCACTGTATTTATGTGTGTAATGTTCTAATCATTTAATTAATAAAATTTCCAATTTAAAAAACCTTAACCTAATGTAACCTAACCTATGTGTGAATATTAAAAAAATATATATAAAAGCCTTTTTATATTTCTTTTATGTATTATATTTATTAAAATACAATAATAATATTAAAATTAACTTTGACAGGAAAGAGAAAAAAAGTGGTAAATAAGTTTTTTGTTTAAATGTCATTTTCAATTTATATACTTAATAATTACGCAATATTAATAATATAATCAAATCAGTTGTAGCATGGTTATAATATAAATAAATACATTATAAAAATATATAAATCACTGTTTGAGGAGTTTGAAACTAGAATAAAATCAATTTTTTTACTGAAATCAAGATAAGTTTTGATATAATGGTATAAGTAGTGTAAAATCAGCGAAGTGCTAAAATCCCCCAACCTGTAATATAACTCTGTCACTAATTACCGGTTAGTTATAATTGGTGATATCTCTGCACACCCATCCATTCATACACTACACCTAGATGTCCCCTATGCCTTTCATATCGTGTTTATTGGATTATACGATGTCGCGTCAATGGGTTGAAGCTCCATATCGCCATTTGTTCATGACGATATGAATTTATGATTCTACTTCAAAACGCTTAGTTTTATAGCATCATGATAGGGAATGAAAAAAAGAAATTATTTATAAATAATACAACATGTCTGTTATATTATTTTATAATTTATTTTATCATAATAGAATTAGGCGAATCCGTTTTTGACTACAAACAGATTGGTTATTATTCTACCCTTTCTATGAAGGCATTTAAGGGTGAAAATATTTCAATAATCAAATCATAAACTTGAGATTCAAATTCCCGTCTCCGTACATTTGATCGAAAAGACTCTCTAAGACTTCTCTGATTAACTCGATTCACTTCCAGAATGACCCCGCTGAATTTCAATGGGATCTTTAAAAGCTTCTTCTGTAACATTTATCACAATACTGCATTGATTCGGATTATTCAAATGTGGTGAAGTAATAACAATAAGCCGAGGAAATTTTAATTTAACTGTTTACAAAATGGCTCTATTTGTGTGGTGTTATCGTTATCAAGTACTCTTCTTGTAAAATTGTATGTAGGTACAAGTTTTCTGCCGGTCTTATTATCTGTCTATAATCCGGTCAGATCTTTCCGTGGTGCTTGTTGAAAGTTTAGCAATAATCCGAGCACCGATGCGCTATTATTAAAGCAAAAGCCTTTGTCTCGACCCGGTTGAGAGTTGGGCGACAAAAAGCCCCATTTTATTACAATAATTCCTCGAAAATGAAACGAGTGGAGGATGAGGAGACGCTTCCATGCCGGCAATGATAATCCTCATTGAAGACAGGTGTATTAAAGACAAGCAAAAGGGAGGTAATGCCAAGTTTAGGGGAGGAGGGCATAAGGAGCCTTCACCGCTATACTTCAAGCTTCAAGCCATGACAAACTTTCTTCATAAAAGTTTGTTTGAAATCGCGTACTCTTCCGCTCACACGAAATTCTTCATTTTGCAAAGACGTACCGTTCATTTCATATTTTAGTAATATTAATTTGAAAAAAACCTTGGCACCCCCCTATTTTATTACATCAATTATCTTGCCTGTAACTCGTTTCCTCATTGATGAAAACAAATCAATGTATCATAAGAACAAACTTTCCATATTATTAAAAGCAAATAGCCTTAAAAAATATAAATCTGCTTCTTGAGATAATAAAAAAGAAATAAATATTTAAAATTATGGCTACATTTTAAAACATTATTTCCTACTAAGTTCTTAGTAAAATGACGGATCTGTTTCGTAATATAATTTTATCTACTTAGAATCCTGAAAATGCATTATAGTATGATAATCAATGTCAACTTATATTTGTATACGCCTCTTTTATTTGTGGATTTTACACAATATTATAATTCTTATTAATATAATTAAAGGAAACAAAAACCATTGGTTGACTAAGTGTAACCTACTCCAAGTAGTCTTTTTGATTATTACAATATATTTTTTTTAGAATTAATTACACGATAATTTTAATAGTGATTGTCACTTAATTAAATGTCAGTTTCATAAAAAGTTGTAAATAATATAATATGCATTTTAGTTTTCTTTCGAGACGCCCCTGAATCGGCGTAGCGTAGCGCAAAGATAATCATAAAGTGTTGACAGTGAGACGCCAAAGATCTGGTGTTCTGCTATGTTGTTACATTATATTATTATCAGATATAAAATTGAATTTTAATTGACAGACTGTCGAGGTATTAATATTGGATCAAAGAGCAGGGTATTTGTGATGTGTATTGATGATTGTGGTGGGTTAAGAGAGACAAGTTATTGGGGCGTCCCGCCTACGCCCATATCACCGCCCTTTCATCCGCAGAGGGCGGGACTGTTTCTTTGATAAAGAGCGGGCATTTTTCAATATATTTATATATATATATATATATATATATATATATATATACGAATATGAATAATATTCAGCACGAGGATATGCTTGATTACTTCCTCTTTCATAAGGTCTCAGTGGGGGGCACAGAGAGGCCGGCCCAGATTGATATTGCGCCGTTCTGTCTACACTTTGATGCTTTTTATATTATTAAGTCCTTATGCACTTAATTGAAATAGACTTATTCTGCAATCACAATACACGGATACTATCAAATATTTTTAAATTATTTGAATATTAAACTGTAATGATTTTAAATTGTTGATGGTGTTGACTTCTTGGTGGAATTCCACCATTTAAAGAATATTGCAATTTTCATAGTAATTTTATTAAGGAATCTGAATAATTTCGAATATTAACGTATAGTCATAGAGTCTCTGAAGATAACGACACGTTAGTAGTCAAAAGTACTCAGATTATTTAATAAAATTACTGTGGAAATTACAACTAACAATCTTTAAATGTAATTATTTTCTTGGGAAAATCATTGCATTATATATTAATATTAATAAAATTATTTATGCAATTTAAGCTCATTTTAAATGCGTTGAGAGATGATTTATCTTCACATTTTTTAATATACCATATAAATTTATGTAGTTTCGTTAAAGATTTATCAAATCCGTTTGATTTAAACGTTATCATTTAAAAAATGCCTTCACACACTTTTACACTAATTAATGAATAAAAATAACAAACTAAATTACATCTATCTTCTCTTGTACTAATATAATAAATAAAATAGTATTTTTATATCCAAGCCATATTTCATACGGTTTTGTTTTATTGAAAGAAAAATATTATGTGATATTGTAGTTATATTATATATTTTAAATAATTTCCATGGAATCGGGGTATTAATAAATTAAATTCAAAAATTAATTAATGACAATTTCCTCAATTTAAACATCACTTATTCATTAGCTAATATAATTTAAAATATTTATAATCTGAAATAAATAAAAAAAAAATATTTAAACCATATTTTATACGGTTTAACAGTTTTGTTTAAATGTAAGAAAAATGTATCCAATAATATTATGTGATGTTGTAATTGTATTATATATTTTAAAAAAATTTCATGAAATCGGGGTTGTCAAGAAAATAATTCCGGAAAATTCTTGTTATTAAAATTCAAATATTAATTAAAAACAATTTCCTCATTGACGAAATAGGATCTCGAGTGTATCTTCTCACGGGAGATGCAAGTAGATAAGGAGTAGCTTGGATTTATATAGATGGGGTAGAGATTAATTACTCATGTCTTTGTTAGGATATTCCCTTTCCAGATGAGTGCCGTACAGTTACAAAAGGTTGGCCGCTCCTTCATTACACGCTCAATCAGACCATTCTCTATGTACTCACTCTACTTATGATTTCCCCTCGAACAACACGCTTTCTTACCTTTCTTATCATTTTCGATGGGGAAAATATTTACACCATTAAAATAATAATAATCGATTCATTCAAAAAAAATTCAGGGAAAGTTCTCCGCCTTTCATAAAAATGAAGCAGTCCTAGTATAATAAATTGGAGCGTTACACACCATACTGTGATTTTTACACACGTCAATGAATTTGAGCACCTTGTCTTTCTACTTAGTAGAATAATTTATATAAAAAAAATTGTGGTTATAATCTGAAGAAAGCCTTAACTTATCAACTCACATAAGGAAATAAACATAATATTTATTTTGAAAATTATTATTGGAAATAAATCGATTATAATGTACATTGTACATGGTCATGGGTTCAAATCCAACTCAAGTGAAGAATTTTTAAATTGATATAATCCGTTATTAGGACTGGGAGATCGGGAATAATATTAATAAAATCCCGGTCGATCATCTCGATCCAGGCTTACTATGATTTCCTGTATTGTAAGGTAAATACTGATTATTAAGTCGGTGACCTGTGTAACTAGTAATAGTTAAGATCACCGACAGACAATTAACACGTTATTGTGTATAAAAACCCTCTCAAAAAAAGCTCCTAGAGACGTAAAATAAATAAATATTCCTGTTTTAAAATGTTTAAAAAATATGCTTGATAAAAAATGAATGAGTTAAATACTGATTAATTATTTGGTGACCTGTGTAACAAGTAATAGTTAAGATCACCGACAGACAATTAACACGTTATTGTGTATAAAAAAAACCTCTCAAAAATACCCCTTCTAAAATAAAAGCTCCTCGGAGCGTAAATAAATAAATATATAAATTGTGATGAAAAAACTATTCCATCGTTTCGGATGATATAATAAAATAAAAATAAAGTAAAAGCACTTCGGCACCCCGCAATTGAAGGGGCGGTATGTCTCGTCGTAAGTCATATTCATCGAGGGTATAATATAAAAAAAATTATACTATTTTTAATAAAATAATTAAAGAATTTGAATTGAGTCACATTTTAATGTCCAATGTTTGCTATTGAAATTTTTTAATATAAATATTTTTCGTCGATATTCTTGGTTAAGTTTGACTTGTCGATTTGTGGTCGGGGCTAATGGTACAGGGTCTTTTGGATGATTAAGCCTGATAGTCTGTGGCAGCCAGGCTCACATCTCTTTCCCCGTGTACCCCATTGTTCTAAACTACATACACACAGTCATTTCCTCTACTTTTTTCCATGTTCTGAAAAATATGAATCATACCCATGTATCTATCCTTTTCATCGTTGTTCAAGGGGTGGCTGGATTGGCTACTAATACACATATTTTCAAATGAATTTAATAAGGATATTTTTTATTTATTGTTGTATTCAATTTTTTTTAATCTACTTAATGATGACCATCGATAGGCTACTGTTTTTGCTAAAAATTATATTATTACTATTAAAAATATATTATTACTATTTTGAGTACGGAATCTCACTGGGAATTTAATATCAATATGTTCAGTAAATTGGTTATTTAAATAGTATAATAATTAAATATCATCGGATTCAAATATGAGGTTATGGTTGCTATTATTGAATAATAATATTCTTTATAACTCAATATTGCCTCTCCTGCCCAATAAATAAATTCTCATGTCAGTTGTTGGTAAAAAATGATATACTTTCTGTATATAAATCTATGTAAAATTCATACCTAATAAATAAATCGTAATGTAGAAATAATATGGGTTAATAGAATAACAGCACCATGAAAATGTTCAATATTGCACTTTAGGTTAAAATTAATTAGGATATATTTTTTACAATCGTCCAATTACAATTTTAAAATACCTACTTATATGTAAATATAACAATTTATTTATTAAGTATGAATGAATACAATGGTTGAAAATACAAAAATCTTAGTATACAAATCTTTTTACGTCTAGCACGAGAATTTTTATTTTTATTTGACATGAGAGATAATTTATGTTATAAAAGTATAGGAAAATAAATAAAAACGCATTATAAATACCTAATTGAATATGAAAATTCAGTTTCATTATGCAAAATGTATGAATATGTTTTCAAAGTCAGAATATGAATGTGAAAAAAAGTGATGAATTGTATTTTTTATAAGGGAGAGAGTTTATTGTATGATCATTTTCGAGATGTTGTACCACTTGTTAACATTTTATTGAAAGCTGCTGACCCTTTAAACATCATCAACAGTGAGATCATATCAATTATAAAAAACCTGATCTCGATTCAAATGATAGCAGACGCCACACATTATTATTGAGATGAGCATCCACTTAATAATATCCATGGGGTCGCTCGTGCATCTCCATGGACCACTAAGTTCTACTCTTCCTTCCGCATTCTGACCCCGAGGCAGATCCTTGACGACCTTCGATATCAAATAATAAATAGACAGATAAATCATCACCATTCTGGACCGTTTTCGGGAGTTGCTGACCCATGACCCTTTCACATCGGACCGGACTTTCGAGTCCTCAATACCGGTTGCGGAGTTCGGACATAATATATTATTATATTTTTTAATCCTTCACCCCTTCCTGTATATATTTGACGGTTGGAGTGTCAGGGTGAAGTTATTTCGCCCTGTAATATATGACCTTTTCTATAACAAGTCGATATTCCCATAAGCCGGTGTAAAGTGATCGAACCACATCGTAAACAAGTTCAGAAACTCGACAGTTTTTTTATGTTCTGTTTGACATATTTTGAACAATGATCCGTTTTATACAAAAAAGAACAAAATTTGATTCTAAATAAACACTAGGTATATTGAGAGAAATAAACAATAATATTATACACATTTTATAAAGAAACAAGAAGACGTGGATAATATTTTTATTAATTTAAGGCTCCATTCGGTTATCAATAAAACTCTCTATTTTATTTTACCTTTAACCACATTGCTTCTCCAATAATCAATACTAGATATTGTCTTCTTCAAATTTTTTAAATATTTCAAAATTATGACTTTGATGGTGTGCTTGTGAAATGATTATTCGAGGCCATCAAAGGCCTTTTAATAGAACAAACAAACAAATGAAGCATTTTCCCTTTTAAGTGAATTAAACAATTTAGGTGAAGAGATAAGGATATAATGAAAAAGTCAAATTGAGCGGAAGCCTTATCACTTGACATTTTCAACCCCCTCGTCTCTTTTTCATTTTTACGAAAGGGTTGACAATTTTAATAGACACTGTTTATTTTAGTCCCTTCATTAAATTTCTACTCGAAAACAAATTATCTTACACAATTCTCTTTTCGTGTTATAACAAACGTTTTAAAATTGTAATTAACTACTTGAGTGTGAATCGTAAATTGTTTTTATATTCCTGATAAAATCCCTGTATTATTTTTTATAAGACTTTTATTCAAGTTGGACCATATTAATTATTCAATTATTAATGACTCGTCTTCTTTGTATATATTTTTCACATGTCCAGTGTTTGAAGGACGAAGAAAAGGAACTGAACCCTCGACATATCCGTGACTTCGGCACCACAATAGTAATAATGCTGATTTATTAACTCATTAATCTCATTTGCATACGACCCCGTGGTCTAGAAGACTATTCAACCCTACAAATATACCCCCATTATGTTTGTTTAAGTGACGGTGATGTGACAATGCCTTGAAAACAAACGCGAAGTCGTGCGAACTTAGATTGTAAAAAATATATTCATAGCTTAGGGTGTGCAAAATCCGGTCTTCCGAATAGATAAAATCTAACTTTGGTCATGGTCTGTCCATGTGTTTGAAGGGTTTTAAGAATTTATTTATTCGGGCAGATTTTTATATAAAATTAAACGCAATATCATAGTATCGAAGTCATATTTAGATTGTATTGAATATTATTGTTGGCTTGTATATAAAGAACGCCTGCAGAGTCGATTGTGATTCTATAACCCAGTTCAGTTTACAGATATACACCGTATTATCAAACATATCGATGACAAAATCAGAGATATTAAATAATTATTTAAATACTCAATTCTTGAGTTGGCTTGTTAAATCAAAAAATGGTACAACACCAAGTACCAATTTATGATATTTTCACGCGTTTCACATTAAGATATATCATATAGAAAACATATTATTAAAAATTACAAGATCAAATCTGGTTTTGGTAAATTGGGAATACTTAATAATAATGTTGATAAAATCCTATTTAAATGTCATCTACTTACTATAAAATACGTGTAACTAACACAATTTCTTTATAACGGCCCTAATGGGATTATTGAAAGGATTTTTACAAATTTTGGTTTTTATAGAAACAACAACGTGTTCATTTACTTTTACCTGTGGGTGATCTTAACTATTAGATACTAGTTACACAGTTCATCTATAAGGCGTTACAATAATCGCCTATGTATTTACCTTACAATCCAGGAAATTAGAGTAAGCCTGGATCAACACGATCGATCGAGACTTTATTAAAATTATGACCAAAATCCCAGCCTGTAAATATTTATATTTTTTTTTTACTTTATTGGGATTTGAACCCATTATCACAGTATTTTTATGATATATCAATAACCATTTAGAAATATGAATGAAATAATAAGATCAAAATTAAAATGCATAACATAAATGTGTAATAAAACTAATTAATTAAAAGTTTGTTTGGATAAAACCAAGTGTCATTAAAATACAGCTTTAGTCTGATTTTTAAGTGAATGTTAAGTGAAAGTAAAAAGCCCCAATTAATAAAATAACTGATCCCTACATATAATTTATTTTATTCCCTTTGATATCATTAAAATAAATAATAAGTCATAACTGGGATAAAATACAAAAACTCACTTGTAGAACAACTAAAATACATACATATCGACTGCTCCAGCGTATAATATCGTAAGTGCAAGAAAATTATGTGTGCTCTTAAGTCTTTATGGAACTGAGTCACATATTCAATCTGGTAACACTGCCTGTCACGTGTCACTCGGTTTAATTATTATTTATAAAATATAAAAATTAAATACCGTCTATTGACATAGACATGAAATGTGTTATAGATAAAAGATGAATCTACATTAGTTGCCGGTCCAACAAGACTATTTTACTATTTCAAAAAAGGCCCACTTAATAGGTTAAATAATGATTGAAAATCAACATTTTTTTACGATTCATACATACAATATGTGGCTCGGTTCCATAAAGACTTGAGAGCAAACATATTTTTTTTGCACTATATATACATATATATATATATAATACACTGGATAGCAGCGTATTAATATATATAATACGCTGGACCAGTCGATTATAATACATTATAACTTAGATACCATGATGATATTCAAACGATACATACTCTTGTTAGTGACGCGGTGTAGTTTTATTTTATTATTTAATAGTGTGAGAGTCCTCATAGAGTCCCTGAGTAATATTTGAAGATATTTAGTGATAGTTGAAAGTCCCTGTTTATTAAATATGCATAGAGGCGGTGAAGCAGTAGTAGCCGGTATCCGTGGGACATCTCACGAGTCTCTCCAGACAAGGACATGCCATCCATGAAAAATGATGTCCCTTACACTACAACTACACAATATTACTACTGTTACCATATCAACTGATAAGGAAAAGACGCCCCGCTGACATTATCTGATCTTATCTCACTATTCTTATCATCTATACACCCACAATCGTGCTGGCTAAAAGAAACAACCCGTCATTTCATGATCGGACCCTCGAATTCCATACACCCCGTATACATACCTACATTTTTTCATTGTTAATGCAATAAAGGGTTTTTATAAATTTCAAACATCGATACGATATATTAAAGTACTAAAATTTAAAAAAAAT